>OZJO01017196.1:0-31918 GCA_900406225.1 Acrobeloides nanus | reverse complement strand
GCAGTCAATTTCGATAATCATGGCTTGAATCGATCGTTGAGATAAATGCAAACGAGTCAAAAAAATGCGTATTTTCAAAAAAGGCATAGTTTAAAAAAACGCACTTTTTGGACTCTTTTGCATTTATCTCAGCGATCGATTCAAGCCATGATCTTGGTGTCATTCGATAGCCAAAGGTCAGACCTTTAAAATGACACCAAACTTATCGAAATTGACTGTGGCAATTTTGAATTATAGCAAATGTAGCTAATATCCTCTTAGAACAATGGAGTGGATTCCCTCCTATCGCCAAAAAATCTTCAATTATCATAATAAGCAAGTTCACAAAAAATTAAAGAGTCCCCTTATGATTTTTGTTTTTGTTAGATTTTGATTTTCAAACGTTTCCAGTATGATTTTCCATGTAAAAACTCGAGTTTGAAACACACCTTGCGGTCCCTGCCTGTTTATAAACGTTTAATAACGATTTTTGGAAAAAGCTTTCCATTACAATATTTTCAAGATTTCAGGATTAAAAAAAAATTTAAATCGGGGTTTAGACATTTTACCAAATTCAAAGTTGGACATTTCACCAAAAATTTTTTAACATTTACCGCGATAGAAATGAATGAGTGCATTAAAAATTCGCGAAACATGTTTGTAGCGATAAAATTTTTTGATGAAATGTCTACTTTTTTGTGGTGAAATGTCTAAACCCCATTAAATCCGTAAAAGTTATCAGCTTTTAAAGTTGGTCTACTCGTGTCAGGCATTTTTTTAAACTTCTAATTTTATACTTACAAACTTTTCGTGCTAATACACAGTCTTATTCAAACGTTAAGTTTTTCAAAGTTGAAAATCTAACAAGAGCTGACGGCTACTATAAAGCACGGCGGGGCAAAATCGAAAAAAATTGACGAATTAAAGTTTCGATTATATTCGCCTGACTTGCAATAAATTCCAATTATTGAAACGAAAATTTTTGAATTTTTGCCAAAACCGTTGAATTTTTGCTAAAACTTTGGAGACAAATTCCGGTCGTCAGGAATTTTTGTTTTCGTTAATTTTTTTTGTAAAAAATTTCTCAAGACTTGATTAACAACTTAATGCATCGCTTTTTTCACGAAACCTTCATTTTCAGCATTATTTTTGACCTGAAAATATAGCTATATTTTCAACTATATATAGCTATATTTTCAAGTCGAAAATAATGCTGAAAATGAAGGTTTCGTGAAAAAAGCGATGCATTAAGTTGTTAATCAAGTCTTGAGAAATTTTTTACAGAAAAAATTAACGAAAACAAAAATTCCTGACGACCGGAATTTGTCTCCAAAGTTTTGGCAAAAATTTTTAAATTTTCGTTTCAATAATTGGAATTTATTGCAAGTCAGGCGAATATAATCAAAACTTTAATTCGTCAATTTTTTTCGATTTTGCCCCGCCGTGTTACCCCTAATAGGTTTATTTTTGAGAAAATTTCGAAAAATAAATTTTTTCGATCTTAGACCACGTTCAATCAGGGGTATAAGTGAAGCCGAAGTAGATCCCTAAAATCTATAAAGTATAATTTTTGTTAAAGTGGATATTTTTTACGGCCTAATCTTCGAAAAAAATTTTGGAATTTATGCACTCTGCCCCCCCCCAAATTTGAGGGGAGGCCGAAGTGCACTGATCGGTGCAGTTCAGCCCCCCCCCAAAATGTTTGATTTATGCGAATTTGGGGGAGGGGCCGAAGTGCATAAGTTCCAAAATTTTTTCCTAATCTTTCGCAAAATGACATATCTAGGGGTAATTTTATGCGGGAAACACGAATCTGGCGTTATTTTCATGTAAAAGTTGATATTTTGACCTTGGTTCGAGAATCCTCTAGAAGAGTATTTTTCAATCAAAAACGAAAATGTAAAAAATGCAAAATTTTATGGTTCATTTGGGGGGGGGGGATTCGAACCAAGGTCAAAATATCGACTTTTACATGAAAATAATGTCAGATTCGTGTTTCCCGCATAAAATTACGGTACTAGAGCTTTTGGTAACAAAATCGTTGCCAAAAGCTCTAGTACCAAAATTACCCCTAGATACAGGGGGTGCAAAATTCCGGCGCTGCGACAGATGAGGACGGGCATTTGTGGGCCCGACACTTGAGGACGGTCATTTGAGGACGGACATTTGAATTTTTAAAAATAAACAATATTATTTCAAAGAGCGGATTTCGCTGAATTTTTCATTTCTTTAATATTTTTAAATTTAAAAAATTCAAAATAAATCCTCAAATGTCGCGTCCTCAAATGTCGCGTCCTCAAGTGTCGCGTCCTCAAATGTCCGTCCTCAACTGTCGCGTCCTCAAAAGACCGTCCTCAAATGCCCGTCCTCATCTGTCGCAGCGCCCAAAATTCCTACAAAATTTTTGATACAAAAATTTATTTTTCTATTGGCGAGGAATTTTGCACCCCTGTATGTCATTTTGCAAAAAAATAAAAGGAAAAATTTTTTTTGGAGACTAGGCCGTAAAAAATACCCCTTTAATAGAATTTTGGGTAATAAAATTTCCGCCTTAAAATAATTTGAAACAGGAAAGGGAAATAAACAGTGGCAGACGAGTGTTGAGGTGAGATAAGCAATGACCAAAATTGATTATATACTTGATAAGAAAAAGTGCAAGGGTGATCTTTTGCTTACTAGCGCATGGGCAAAACAAATTAGAGTGCCAAATGTCCACTCAACACAAGCTTCAATAACCAATGACCAAGAAGACACAAAGTGGACACAAGAATTGACATCATTTAGTCTAAGAATAATGTGATCTCAAAAAAGTTGCCAAAAAATGTACAGCGCCTAAAGGGAATGTATAAATTATGGTTTCGACTTAAGGATTATCGGCTAGGAATTTTAATGACACAAACTACAAACACATGAACAAAAATCTAGATACAGTAGCGGAAAAAAACTTCGACCAAGAAACTAGACCAGGACATGGGATGAAAAAATGAAAATCAGAAAAAATGTCAAAAAATCAGATTTTCGATTAGTCGAGATAAACTGTTTTGAAGTTTGATCGAAGTTTTTTTCCGCTATTGTAACTTCTCTTACTGCATCGTATTCGGCGGATTTTATCCTGGCCCAAAATTTTAGCTTCATCTAACACTTAACGGTGAAAGGGACAACCAAAAATCGCAAGAATGCATGAATGAAAAGCCTTTTCGCATCTCAAATCCCATCAATTGCCGTCAGCCTGATTGAAGTTTTTTTCGCTATTGTACATTTTCATGTAACGTAATAATAGTCTCTTATGATATATACAGGAATTGTTTCATGTTTGTATCCAGGAAGTGTTCAATAAGAGGTCAAGAAGACAGTCATAAGACAATAAAAGAGATCACATCACATTTAATCGAAGAGCATGGCTGAAAGACGTGATAAGAACTTCCCAGTTTATATTTATCACGAGCGAATTGAGGCGCTCGGCCCCCAGTATAATGAATCTGTTCAAGTTATGTGCAATTTATAAAAGTTTATGCTTTTAAAAAACACAGTAGAGATCGGAAATTTTGATCATCAAAATCGATCAAAACTGCATGTTTTTACTCTATTAAGATCGAAAACTTGCTTTTCGATGAGGCCCCACAAGTAGACCCCCAATTTTGATCTTTTTTTCAAGTCTATACCCCCAGTTTTGATCATTTTTCAAAAAATGATCGTTTTTTGTGAAAAATGTATCAAAATTTGATCAAAATTGGGGAGTATAGACTTGGAAAAAGATCAAAATTGGGGGGTCTACTTGTAGATATAAGGGGGCCTCATCGAAATTCAAGCAAGTTTTCGATCATAACCGAGTAAAAACATGCAGTTTTGATAGATTTTGATGATCAAAATTTCCGATCTCTAACACTCAAGCAATAACAAAACAATAGAAAAACAGATGTTATAAATTGACAATTATTTCGAAGAAGATGCACCTTCTTTTTGCTTTTGCAAGACGCCGTAATTGCTAAAATGTAATATTCATTCGTAATATATAAAAAGCTTACTAAATATGCGCAATATTCACTTCTGTAGTCGTTATTTGGTCTTTGATAAAGTCAAGTTCTTCGTTGAGATCATTGTTCCTAAAATTAGAATATAATCCATTTGGAGCTAGTTCACTTGTTGTTAAGAGGCACTTATCGTCAAAATAGTCAAAATTTTGGAGCTACTGAACTTAGGGGGGCTTACTTAACGTGACCCCCAAAGCCGAAGTAAAAAGCACCGAAATTTTCACTGAAACACACCCCATAGGGTAAAAATTGACGCGGAACACGCTGGTGCCATTATTTTCAAACTAAAATCTTCGAAAACCTATGAATCGCAGTTTTTAAATAAAACAACTTTTTTGAGTTAAGTTGTATAAAGATTATTATTGAAAAAGTGCAAAAATTCATGTTTTCGAAGATTCTGGTTTGAAAATAATGGCACCAGCGTGTTCCGCGTCAATTTTTACCCCTAGGGAGTGTGTTTCGGTGAAAATTTCGGCGCTTTTTACTTCGGCCTTGGGGGTCACGTTAAGTGGGTCCCCCCGAAATTTTTTTGTTTTTCTGATCGGAAACATAATTTTTATGTTTAAAATAAAAATTTCCAAAATAATTTTTTCGACTTCAAACTTTGTTGACACTGAAGAAACAAATGTATGAATGAAAAATTTTTTGATTTGACCATGGGAAAAGTGGAGAAAAATAAATGATGTTCACCCACGAATTTTATATCGTTGTGAAATGTCGCCTTGAGTCCTTTTCATAGAGCTTGCTGAGACTTACCATTTCTCAATATCAGCAATATTTTTCTCGAGGACTTGCTTGGCTTCTTCAAGATCGTAGGCGACCATAACACTAGCTCCAAGCCAGAGGCATACCTCATCAATATTGTCAACAACTGCTTTTGAATAGATATTTTCTGCTAATTTATAACTAACGTCGATAGATTCTTTTCCTTTGTCCTAAAATAAGTGATTTCAAAATTCAACTAAACATAGATTTTTGAGCTCGAAATTCACTGGGTAAGATTTTAAGCCAAGTTATGATGGATCCTAGTTGTAGGTCAAAGAAGGGAGGGGGTAAAAATTACAAAAATTCGATAAAAAAATCCAAAATTTTGATCAACTTGGCAATATTTTAAATAGAAACATCAATTCCGGTCAATAAAAAATTTCAAGTTTAAAAAAAAGCTTTGTCAAAAATCATAGGAGCAATGAATCTTAGAGAAAATTTTTTATCCTCCCCCACCTCGAATTAGTCATCCATCCATCAGGGGCTTTTACCCGCTCTACTTTTGAAGTATGGTCCTAATTTCATCCCCCAGACTAGTTCAGACTAAAGTATAGCAAATTTCAAACGTTACTTTTTCATCGGAGAGAGCTTTGATAATGTTCAAGCTATTCTTGTAGTCCGGTAAATTAAGCAGAATCCTAAACAATGGCTTTAAAGTTTGTGAACTTTTTAAAAGCAAAGTCAATTCAACACAGGTGGGACTCGAACCATTGACCTGTCGGGTCGATGGCTAACACACTGCCATTGAGCCATAGCTGACTTTAAATATCAAAACAAAAAATCCTACTTTTCTTGCTGCGCACTAACAGAAGCCTCGATATATTTGTATTTTCGAAAGTTTTCTTCAACCTTCTTTTGCGCTTCATTCAATGCCAATTTGTTTGCATTCAAAAACTCTTCAACATTTTCCTATAATCCAGTATACAGACATGGGCAAAGTGGTTAATATTTTAGCCTTTTAGGGTAGTGGGTTTACAGGGTACGAAATTTTTGCTCCAAATCGAATTTTTCTGGGATAATGGGAACAAAAAAAATCGCCTTCGAATAGTGATTTTATTCACCCCCTGCCTATGTCTGCCAGTAAAACATCTTTACAAAAATTAAACAATAAAAACTCACTATTACAGCTGCTTTAGGAACACCTTTCTTTTCCATACGCTCATCAACTGAAGCCATTTTCTTGTGCAACTGTCTAAAGAAAAAGTACGTTAAATTCATGCAAAAACACAAAAAACAGTGGAATGCAGAAATTGTGGTTATAATATCAATAAAAGAGTTGCGTACGATGTGAAAACGTTTACAATTTCCATTCCCTGTAAAAATAGAATAAAAATGGTCCCCTTTATGTTTTTGCCCAAAAATTTCATAATGGTCCTTCCCCCATTGTGATTTTTCGCTAAAATTGTCCAAATTCTATTTTTTTTCAACAAAAATGTTGAAATTTTGGATCAAGTTCCTCTGGTTGCCGCCATTTGAAAAAACTCGGCAAAAAATTTTTTATTTTCTTCCGGAAATTACCCATTTAGGGGTAATTTTATGCGAAAAATCAATTGCGCGCACTCCCGCAACCTGAAAACCGCAGAACAAATGGTGAAAATTCGATTTTGGCATCCCTGTGTGGTCGTATTTTGGCGGGAAAATCCTGTTAATTTTTCCGCCAAAAACGATCACGCACGGATGCATGGGGGATATTTGTTCATTAAGAAAATCGAATTTTCACCATTTTTCTGCAGTTTTCAGGTTGCGGGAGTGCGCGCAATCGATTTTTCGCATAAAATTACCCCTAAATGGGTAATTTCCGGAAGAAAATTAAAAAATTTTTTGCCGAGTTTAATCAACGTTAAGTGGCGGCAACCAGGAGAACTTGCTCCCAAATTTTTTATAATTAAATTTTGGGGTTGATCAATATTGATAAAAGTCAGAATTTGGTCAAGTTGATGAAAAAAATTGAACTGTTGAAAGTTTTTGAGATGGAGGCAGACAGATACACACACGGACACAGAAATGGATTTTGAATATTTATGGACAACCTCTAAAATATACGATCTAGATAAAAAATGTGTACAATTTATCAATTTTCTAGTTAGTAAATAGCTATTTATGAATCGGGGACAGCCTTTCCGCACACTATTACTTCACGGTGAACCAAAGTGGGCAAAAAAGTTTTGATGAAAACATGAAAAAACATGTTCTTAAGCTACAAATAACTCATTCCAATCGAAATTAAACTTTTTTGACAATGTGACACTTTTTTTCGATTTTTGAAAAAAATTTCTAACAAGGAACATGCACGAAGTGACGCTTGAATTTTTCAAAAAGTTTTATATATTCTGAAAGAGCATACCTGATAAGAATATATACAGTAGCGGCCAAAAGCCTTGCATAATGAGTGAAAATTGGTGAACGGTCCAATCTTTATGCTCACGTGCAAACTTCAATTTTGTCATACGGTTTTTCTTTGGGATTCACGGTTTCTTGGCTGGCACTCGGCCTTTTAATCCTGTTCGAATTAGAATCCTTCTCACCGTTCTGATTGATATATCCAATCCCATGTTTTCATGGGCGTATGTCCGAACATCAACGGCTGTCTTGAATGGATCTGCTTTGACAAGTCTTACGAGAAGTCGATTCTGTCGTGATGTTGTCATTCTTGGTCTACCGGCTATTTTCTTGTGTTTCATTTTTTGGCCTCCCTCTATCAATTGAATATTCTTGAAACGGTACTTTGATTAACGTGGAACCGATCGGCTACTTCTTGATTTGTTTCTTCTTTTTGCTTAGCTTCTTGATCTCTTCAGAAATATACTTTCCTGGCATTTTTCGACTACAAAAACCAATATTAAAAGCAACAAAAATTCAATTTGAAAAAAAATTAATATAATCATGAGCAGAATTTGGGAAGTCGCGCTGACGAAAACAGAATCCTCTTCCGAAAAAACTAGAGAAGGATTTGGGAATTCGCGCTGACGAAAACGGAATTTTCCGTTGCTATGGAAGACTGGAAAGAAGTCAGCTTGAGCCCGATGCCAAAATACCTATCTTGTATCCAGAAGCTCACATCTAACAACAAACTTGCTTATGGATCATGTTCATCGAAAACAGAACCACTCAGGAAGCGTTCAATATCTGATAGCAGGACTTCGCGAAAGATTCTGGGTACCAAAAGCAAGCCAGAAAAGTGCTAAGCAAATTCATCTAGTGCCGTCGTCACTAGGTAAAATCATTTAAACTCTCTCAAATGGCTCCCCTCTCAATAGAACGAGCCAACTAACTCCATTTGTCTACTTCGGAGTGGATTATTTTGGTCATTTCCAGAAAAATTTTCACATGGTGGCCCCTCGATTGTGTTTCTGAAGATTAGCGTTGTTTAGTGTTGATTTCCGACAACTAGCGTTGTTTTGCAAGCAGCCTTATAATCCTGTTGATCAAGATTCGAGAGCTTACACAAACTTGTCAACATAATGGGATATTTTTGTTTATGTGTAGGATTTATAATATAAAATTTTATACTAAACATATATAATTAAACATCAAAATTTTAAAAATAATAAACACCTCTGTAAAAAGTTGCATTGTTCTTAGCAAAACCAACATGATAAATCATTCAGAAAAAGAAATAAAAGCTAGACGGTATGTGTGTATACAAAAGTTCAAAAAAATGAAAAACATAAACACCGACTGCATATTAAATCGGTACACCGTTTGATAATAAAAAAAAAGACCGATTTTCTTTTGATTCTAATGAGGAAAGACTTGAAGATTCCAATATATAAGCATTCATAATTGCTTAGGGAGATAATAGTCTTGTAAGGCTTAGCTACTTTCAAACACATGAAGGAGAAAGTTTGGGTTGAAAAATAGCCAGTCACAAGGAAAATGGAAATGACCCGTGAAAATTAGAAACAGGTCAGAAAAAGAATATTATGGACGGGATACAACAAACAAGCATCATTTAAAGGAGCAGTCGTCCACTTTTGGGGAATTAATGTCATAGAGCACAAAATTTGGAGTATTTTTTGCTTTTACGGCATGGCTTGAAAATCTAACCGTAAAAAGTTATGAGCGAAACAAAAAAAATTTTCAAACAAGTTTGAACATTGAAACGAAGAGCTTGTTGGATCAATCAGATTGTTTATTGACCTACAAGCTCTTCGTTTCAATGTTCAAACTCGTTTGAAAAAATTTTTTTTGCAATTTTGTTTTATTCATAACTTTTTACGGTTAGATTTTCAAGTGGTACCGTAAAAGCAAAAAATGCCCCAAATTTTGTACTCTATCACTTGGCATCAAAAACATAAAAGTAGACTGGTTCTGAATTTTTTCAACTCGGTTTCTTGAAATTTATGGACTATGATGTTTGTTTTTTTTTATACATGATTATTATGAAGCATTCACTGAATTCGTTTTTTAAATTAACCCGGACAATGAACGCGATTGTGAGCTTATAAATGAAAATTGCAGCAAAATACAGGGTGGCGCAAAAAAGTTCTATTTTACCATTTTTTCATGAATTTTGAATCCAAAGTTTTTTCTTAAAAATGACCCTTTTTTCGCTTTAATACACATAACGTACCCTGAATCAGAAACTTTTTTGTGCCACCCTGTACAAGCAAAAAAAAAATGATATCAATTTATTTTGCAATTCCCATTTAGAAAGACCTTATAGAAAATTGTTTCGACAAAATACCCGTGGTATAATGTACACTTATTAAAGGAACATTCCCACGAAAAAAATTTTTACGCAATAATCTTGTAGGGTACAAAATTCTGAGCAACTTTGATCAATTAGTTCATGCGTGTTTTGAGCTAAACTGTGAAGATATTTTTTATGTTGTTAAACGTTTCCCAAGTATTCGTGTCAATACACAACAAAATTCAAATTTTTTGTTTGTATCGATTTTTTAAACCTTCAAAGTTGCTCAGAATTTTGTGCTCTACATAGGGCACAAAAATTTTTTTAAAATCATTTTTCATGGGAAATGGTCCTTTAAAGGGCCAGTCTACTCGGCAAAAAACTTGTATGTAAAAATTATATATTTGGAAAATTCATGAAAAATGGAGCATTTTTTGTTTTTACGAGAACCTCTGAATCGTTGTAGTTTTTGAGATAATTGTGTTTGAAATTGTTCACGTTGAAAACTTTCGTTGTAATACACAAAACAAGTTTGTGTATTACAACGAAAGTTTTCAACGTGAAGAATTTCAAACGCAATTTTCTCGAAAACTACAACGATTCAGAGGTTGTCGTAAAAACAAAAAATGCTCCATTTTTCATGAACTTTCCGAATATATAATTTTTATATACAAGTTTTTTGCCGAGTAGACTAGTCCTTTAAACCCGATAAACTTGGCAATCTATAAGATACACGAGCAAGATCAAGAATGGAATTTGATTAACTTGGGAAAACTATTATGCATATTCAACGTTTCTTAGCTTGCTAGTGTATATCTTATGCAAATGTTTCATCACCAAATTTGTAGATTGATCAAGTTTATCGTTGAGCTCGTACATAATGGCTAGAATTCGAAGGTACTGTTGCCTCAATCATATTCAACATTGTGGGCGCTTTATCCATATCGACTAAAAAAATTCTAGTTTTATACAAAAATCGTGCACTTAGTGAAAAAATTTTTTTGGCTACCACGGAACTTTTTATTGAAACAGGCAACATGTACATTGAAACGAAAAGAAACGTGGACTACAACTAGTTTGTAGTATGATAGTTGTAGTTTGTAATACTACAAACTACAACTACTATACTACTACAAACTACTACTAGTTAATACTAATCCTGATTTTCCCATCATACGACCACGCAGGGATGCACAAAAAAGCTACATAATGACCCACGTTTCTTTTCGTTTCAATGTACACGTTGCCCCTGATTCAATAAAAAGTTATGTGTTAGCAAAAAAATTTTTTTGACTATAACAAAAAAAGCTTACTTCGACAAATGGGACACTTTTTGTTATAGACCAACCATCGGTCAATGCAATCAACATGGAACATATGGGTGCAATGGAGTGAGCGGATATCATCGCCGGTTTCGAAGTCCACGAGACACACCGTACACCTTTCGCGTTCTTGCTCCGGCACATCCGGATCTTTGACATAGGCAAGTACGGACGAGAACTTTTTGATCTGGTCCAACGACGCGCCAACCGGTTGGGGCTCGGCGGTCGCGTGTTGATGTGTGGTTGGGATTCCTGCAGCGCCGCTCAGCACCGCATCGGTTGGATGAAGAACAAATATGGACAAGTCCATCATTGTTGGCGGAAGTCGGGGCACCATGATCACGGGTTGCGGCAATCGGCGCGTGACCACGTCGAAGCCAATCAGACTTGGGTTGAATTGCCGTTGGTACCAGATGTTGGTGTTTTGTTGATCGCGTTCTTGTTGCGCCTGGCGCTGCGCCAGCAATGTCGAATGGACTGGATTGATTTCTGGTTGACGTGGGACACTAAAAATGAAAACTTATATAGTCGAAATTGATTTGCCTGAATCAGGTTCGGGGTGAGTATTGAAGCGAATGAGATCAAACATTAGAAAATTCGAAAAATTGTCGAAATTTGAAATTTTGTTTTGGGGTTATTGAAACGAAAACATGAATCAAGTTTAGGCTTGGGGTTAGGCTTAGGCTTAAGCGTAACCTCTCGATTTAGTGACCTCTCCCGAGAATTTTCCCGCCAACACGACCACGCAGGGATGCTTTGTCATTAATCGAGAGTTGACTGTATTCATAAAATTACTTTGTAAAGGGTAAATTGTGCTGCGACACTTGTGGCGTAGAAATTCCAGCCATGTAATTTGCCTGATTCGACGATAGGGCTAGCCCAGACGAACTTGAGCCATAGTTTTGGGTAGACGAGGCATTGTTGGAGCATACCGCACAGATGGTATGATGATTGAGGCAGTGATGATGGTGATGGCATCCACAAGTTGGGTGTGGGGGTAGGCGTGTCTGGCAACCAGCACAGATTGAACACGGTGGAGGAAATGCGGTTGGTGGCATTGCTTGAGCTGTCGACTGGAGAACACTGTCGATTGAAGCGGCCACGTCGGCCAAATCCACCGCTCTTTGATTGAAGTTAACATTTCCCATGGATACCGTGTTCTGTGAGCTTGTCCCGTTGGAGTTAACTGATTGTAGGGCATTCGAGTCGCCGGAGGAGGAATTGTCGAATGAAGCCATCCGACGTAATTTTGGTCCTCGTAAGCCGGTTGATGATGTCGAGCTGTTGTAGGATTGCGATGAGGTGTTATAGGATTGCGACGAGCTGTTGTTATAGGATTGTAGATTGTTACCATTGTTGGATGATTGTTGCGAGGAAACTTGATAGGGTGCTGGTCTTTTGAGCGATCTAGAAGTAGAGAAGTGAAATTTCATAAAACGTTTTTTCAGAATTTTTGAAAATATTTCAAAAATTAAAAAATTGAAAAATTGTAAAAAATTAAAAAATTCATCAAAAATTGAAAAGGTCATGACATTTTGTGACGTTGTATCCATCCTTACCTAGAAGAGCCCATTCGAATGGTTGGCGGAAGAGATGGTAGGTTGAGTGGTGCGGGCGGCAATTGTGCTATCGGCGGCGGAATGTTCACGTTGACATTCGAAGCGGCGAGTGTTGACAAAGACGTGCTCATGGAATGTTGTTGTTGTTGGGGTTGCTGTTGTTGTTGTATTCGTGCCGCCGTGGCTGCTCGATTTTCTAACGCAGTAGCCAGAGTTGTTGCCGCCAAAAACGATGGTGTCGTATAGCGATGGTGCAGCGCACAAGGCTGCACCGAGCATCCACACGAGCATATGGTTTGAGTCAAATAGGCAGAGGGGTAGACGAGGGATTGTGCTGCATATTGGTCCAATGAGCCGGTTGTCGACGTGCCTGCAGTCATCGGGAAGTTCACAAAGGATGCCGTTGGATTCACCGCATTTGGAATGACGCCGGCGGCCGCGGACAAGAAGGGCAGCGCGGCGGATGAATTGGTTTGGGCGACAAATGCTGCCATCACGTTCAGTGAGTGCTGGCGAAATGCGGCCGCGTTTTGCAGAGCGTTTTGACTATCCATTGAAATTTCTTCGATAGCCGGCTAAAATTTGAAAAAAAAATTAAATTTTTGTAGAAATATGACATTAACACGAATTCATGAATAATTTTTTTTGTAAAAAAAGTACGCTAGCTAGCTGTCCGGAAACGGGTTTGAAAAAAAATTCATAAAAAATTGAAAAAAATTGTTAAAAATTGAAAAATTCGTTTAAAATTTTGAATTTGTCTGAATATTGACACGAAAACCCTGAATTTTACATTTTTGAAAAATACGCTTAATTATTGGGTGTATTTAAAAAACAAATACGACATCCGTTTATAGCTCGACGAGACGAACAAAACGACACCAAATTTATCCAATTTGAAAATTGTTTTGGGTTATTGAAACGAAAACCCTGAATCGGAATTTTCGTTTCAATAACCCAAAACATTGTTCAAATTCAATCATTTTGGTGTCGTTTTGTTCGTCCCGTCGAGCTATAAAGAATACCGTCTTTGTTTTTTAAATACACCCTATAATTAAGCGTAAAAATGTAAAATTCAGGGTTTTCGTGTTAATATTCAGGCAACTGCTAGCGCGCATCTTTACCACGTATTCAAACTTTTGTTCTCCTCTCTTAGTATTATTTAAAAAATGTCTATTGGATTTTTTTTCTTCGTTTTTTTCTATTTTCAAACATTGCACAAGTTTTTTTCTTTGCACAAAAAAATTCAATTGTAACAACTATGGATATAAAAAAGTACAGTAAAAAAAAGAGATCAATCAATGAGCTTGTCAGGAACGAAAATATAACAAATATAACTCCCTTATACAGTCAAACCACGAAAATACGTCCCACGCAGGCGCGTATTTAAGGGTGACAAATTTGAAAATGGTTTTGGGTTATTGAAACGAAAACCCTGATTCAGGGTTTTCGTTTTTTTCCTGATCCAGGGTTTTTGTTTCAATAACCCAAAACTCACTTCAAAGGCTAGTTAGGCATGTGCTCAATCTTAAAATAACAGAAATACGAAAATCCCTAGATTCAAAGGGGCTTGAAACCAAAAACAGTTGGGTCGAATATACCAATCGATGAACGCCGAGCAAACAAAATTCCACTGCACAAACACTGTGCGCGTCGTCCACACGAGCGGTCGAATTCAGTAGACGAAAAGATGAAGAGAGCTGGCGAATCGCTGCGACACCCAAGCCCAGCATTTTGCACGCATCCAGTCCCCCTCGCAAGTCAGTAGGAAATGATTTCATGTACACATACACACAGCCGAACGAACGAACGAAGGCGGATGGGAAAATCGAGAGAGAGTGCGTCATCGGCACAGCTAGACATAATGAATGAAAAGAAAGAGCATGCAAAGTTTCAGACGGACATTGTTTGTCATTCCCTCGTGACGTGCAGCGAATGAATAGGCGGGGAATTGCGAAGAGAGCTTAGCGGCAATTGTCATGTAAATAATTTTTTTGTAAACAAGTAAACAGCTAACACAAGACATCGAAATGAAATTCGGTTGCATGCACACACAAACAAAAAGGTTAGCACGGTTTTTCCCTGATTCAGGGCAAAACGGTTGAAAGTTAAGGAAACAATATGTTACGAAAAAGTACGTTAAGATATTGGGTTGTGTTCCAAAATTTTTATATGAAACAAATTTTTCGGATCCGAAAATTTTTTCTAAAAAGGACCTTTCTGGGCCTAAGAGAAAATTGATTGCGCGCATTCCCGAATGCTTCCTTGGCCTCCCTGATTCAGGGAAAATTGGGATTTGGAAAAGAAAAATATTAATTTTCGATCAATAACCCAATTTTCCCTGAATCAGGGAGGCCAGGGAAGCATTTTCGTAGGTGTATTGACGCGAAAATGAAGTAAAATTCGAATTTTCGCCGAAAAATTGACTATCTAGAGGTTTTCCTAGATGCGGAATCGATTGTGCGGAATTTCTTGATTATGACGAAAATCGCTTAAATCAGTGTCATAGAAATTTTTTTATGCCTCGAAAATGCGCGCAATCGTTTCGGCGCCTAGGAAAACACCTATATAGTCGGTTTTCTGGCGAAAATGCGAATTTTAGTTCATTTTCGTGTCAATACACCCACGACTTTCCCTGAATCAGGGTTAAGGAAGCTTTTTCACTCATCGGGAATACGCGTAACTCATTTCCAGACGATTTTTTCCGTCTCATTTTCAGACGGCGTCCGGAATCGTCCGGAAACGGGTTTGAATTTGCCTGAATATTGACACGAAAACCCTGAAATTTACATTTTTTTTAAAATACGCTTAATTATTGGATGTCTTTTGAAAAAACAAAGACGGCATTCGTTTATAGCTTGACGAGACGAACAAAACGACACCAAATTGATCCAATTTGAGAATTGTTTTGAGTTATTAAAACGAAAACTCTGAATCAGAATTTTCGTTTCCATAACCCAAAACAATGATCAAATTGGATAAATTTGGTGTCGTTTTGTTCGTCTCGTCAAGCTATAAACGAATGCCGTCTTTGTTTTTTAAATACACCCTATAATTAAGCGTAAAAATGTAAAATTCAGGGTTTTCGTGTCAATATTCAGGCATGTATAACATTTATGGACTAAATCTTTATAAGACGGTAAGAAAAAGCAAATAGAGCTTAAACAGCCGATCAATAATTTATATCCATAATTAAGTGGTTTAAAGAACTAGTCGGTCGGAAAAAAAGTTGCCATTTTTTGTTGCTATTCGGAAAATTCATAAAAAATGGAGCATTTTTTGTTTTTACGAAAACCTCTAAATCGTTGTAGTTTTCGAGATAATTGCGCGTATGAAGGGAAGAAACTATCAAGTACATGTTTTCGTTGTAATACACAAAAGTTCAAAAATCGCCAACTTCATACACAATTCTCTCTCGAAAACGACATCGATTCAGAATTTACTGTAAAAACAAAAAATTTTTTATGAACTTTCCGAATATCAACAACAAAAAATGGAGAATTTTTTTCCGATCTGACTGGTCTTGGACAAAACAATATCTATCACCTTGTGCAATGTTGTATTTGGCATTCCGAAATGTGGAAGCACTATTACTTTTTTTCCCTTATTCCCCTTACTTTTTTCCTCTTTCGTTTCAATACACAAGTTTCTTGCAATCAGGCAACGTCGACATTTACGTTTGTGTT
This sequence comes from Acrobeloides nanus, assembly GCA_900406225.1. Lineage (NCBI taxonomy): Eukaryota > Metazoa > Nematoda > Chromadorea > Rhabditida > Cephalobidae > Acrobeloides > Acrobeloides nanus. Next base: position 15,946 of record OZJO01017196.1, on the reverse strand, counting down.
ATGAGACGAAAGAAGAAAAAAAGTAAGGGAGGAAAAACTAGTGATGGGTTGAAATCGAACGAAATTGGTCCTTGTTTCTTTAGTTTTTTATGAAAATTTTCAAAAAGAAAAATAACACAGAAATGGCGTTCTATAACTTTTATTTTGACCACTTTTTATGAAAATATATAGAAAAAAAGTTACGAGACAAATTTCGTCGCTATTTCGTGCCAAAATCGTAAAAAAATCGTGCCAAATTTCGTCACGAAATCGATTTTTTTTACGATTTTGGCACGAAATTGCGACGAAATTTGTCTCGTAACTTTTTCTATGTTTTTCATAAAAAGTGGTCAAAATAAAAGTTATATAACGCAATTTCAGTGATTTTTCTTTTTGAAAATTTTCATAAAAAGCTAAAGAAAAAACTGATTTCGTTCGATTTCAAGTCACGATTTCGACCCATCAATAGGAAAAACCTAATCGGGGAAAAATGAATAGTGCCGAAATCAGGTGCTGCTTTTAAAGCGGACATAAAAGGTTATAATAAAGAGAAAATGAACACTCACATTGTGTTGTGGAACAGACTCTGCCGGNTAATCGGGGAAAAATGAATAGTGCCGAAATCAGGTGCTGCTTTTAAAGCGGACATAAAAGGTTATAATAAAGAGAAAATGAACACTCACATTGTGTTGTGGAACAGACTCTGCCGGTGGCTCAGCGAGCGTCATTCTCAGATATGAATCTTGAGTGGAGCCCATATTCCAAGCCCAAAGAACTTTTCTGAATTTTCGGCTTGAAAAAAAGTCCCCCGACTGGAACGGGTTGGATTCAAAAAAGTAGAGTAGACAGTACGTCTGTGAAACGAAACCGTGGTTAGGAATGCACAAAGCAGGAATCCGAGGAGCGGCGCGCGAAAAGCGCCCGCTGACAGAGAGCGGCGGCGACGATCGTGAAGAAGAAAAAGAAGAGAGACTGGCCTCGGACGAACGCAAAGCTCCACTGCCACCAACGAATGGAGGAGAGCCCGTCGCCCGCCGCCGACGGAACCACCCCGAATAGATCGAAGAGAAATGGAGAGAAATTGGCTTCGCCAGCAGGACGAAACGGCGAAGACCCGCAGCCATCCATTTTTCTCTACTTCTTCTCGATTCGCAGAACGCAGAAAGGAGAAAATGTCTCGCCAGACGAGTCTGATAGGACTGGGCGGCCAAGCTCGGACCGCCCGCCAGCCATATTATGTGAAGGTCCCCAAGGCAGCAGTAGCAGCAGCAGCTCTCTCACTGCCGCCAGCCGGTCCCCACAATACTCGAGCAACGAGTTTGCCCGTCATCACGGGGCCCATATAACTCAACGAATGCGTAAAACAGCGACCATGCGCACACTTCAACGTAGTATCATATAATTTCCTTTAGCTGATTGCGAGCAAAAAATATTTTCAATGGCATTCATGAAAGGGATTGAACACTAATTTTACCTTTTTATATTACAAACAGAAGATTTTCTTCGAATAGACAATTCCAGTCCAAAAACTAATCTCATTATATGAAAGCAGTTTGGTTAGCCAAAAATTGAATTTTTGACAAAAAAATTGAATTTTGACAAAAATTGATTTTTTGGCCAAAAATAGAATTTTGGCAAAAATCGAATTTTGGCCCAAAAATAGAATTTTGGTAAAAAATAGAATTTTTGACAAAAATTGATTTTTTGGCCAAAAATCGAATTTTTGACAAAAAAAATAGAATTTTGGCCCGTTCTAAGCGATTTGAATTGAGCTGTGTATTGACACGAAAACCCTGAATTTTTCATTTTTTAAAAATACACTAATTATTGGATGTATTTAAAGAAAAAAGACGGCATCCGTTTATAGCTCGATGAGACGAACAAAACGACACCAAATTGATCCAATTTGAGAATTGTTTTGAGTTATTGAAACGAAAACTCTGATTCAGGGTTTTCGTTTCAATAACTCAAAACAATTCTCAAATTGGATCAATTTGGTGTCATTTTGTTCGTCTCGTCGAGCTATAAAGAATGCCGTCTTTGTTTTTTGTAAATACATCTAATAATTAAGTGTATTTTTAAAAATAAAAAAATCAGGGTTGTCGTTTCAATACACAGCTCAATTCGAATCGCTTTACAACGAGTCGTTTTGCAATACAACGAGTAGAGTTGGGCGGAGAATATTCTAGCATATTCTCCAAAAGAATATGCTAGCATATTCTCGATTATGCTAGCATATTCTCGATTATGCTAGCAGAATCGAGCATAATCTTTTTCTATGGAGTAGAATCTTTTTTTAAGCATTTTTAGATATTTCCTAAGCTCAAAATTATTTGTTTTTCCAAAAATTCAATTTTTTTCCCTCCATACAACATTTTTGTCAATTTTTGAACAAAAAATTTCAAGATTTTACCAAAAAATTTATACAAAAATTATACACGCGACTATCTCAAAAACTACAACGATTCAGAACATACTGGGGCAAGGGGAGGGTGCTACCCCCCCCCCTGACCGACTCACTCAAAATCCAAAATTTAAGGGGGGACCACCTCAAAAATTCAAATTTTCAAAAAATCGATTAAATTTTTAAAAAATTGAAAATTTGAGGTCATCTGGACCCTTATTTCGGGAGGGTTACCACCTCAAAAAAAGGTCCGCACCTCCCCCTGCTTGCCCATGTATGATTCAGAACATGACATAAAAATAAAAAAATACTCCAAGTTGGCCCTGGGGTCCTTGGCACCCATACTCGGGACTCAAGGATTAACAAGTTCTGACACACTCAGAATTTTATAAGACCTATCTAAAAAATCGGTAAAAAATAGCATATTAAGAATATGTATACGATTTCATACACCAATTTTCCTATCATGAGATATCGAGGTGAAAAGTTGCACAAAAAAAATTCATAATTTTGTGCAAAAATTTTCGACTCATGTGAGATTCGAACCCGGGTCGTCCGAGTAAAAGTCAACGAAGCTACCAATTAAGCCATGGAGGTATTTGAATCCTACAAATATTGAAAACAACTATAACACTTACGTAAAACATGATATGGGGTTAAAAAATTTTCCTTAGGGTACCCCCATGATTTTGGTGTCATCTTTCTTCTCTCACCGAGCCCTATCGATTGGTATAGGCCCCCACTTTAAACTATACGTCCTAGAAAAGATGGGGTTAATGAAGTCTTTTTTTTCAAACAAAATTCATAAAAAATTTGCTGTAAAATTCATATCTAATGTTAACCTTGCTTTTGAATGAGCCAAACATCGTCACGATTATTTTTCGCCAAGCTGCTTTGTTCCAACTTGTGTGTTTTTATTTTTGATTTTCACACACTAATTTTTCGAATTAAAAATATAGCATAAAAGGTACAGGGTGTTCCCCAGTACAACCTAGCAGATAAGAAACATTCTATATCTCTCAACAACGATAAAAGATTTTCAAGAAACGGTTTTGTGTAAGTTGCTTCATAAATCATTCATGTATTGTGTAAAAATATTTTCATGATTTTTGAATAAGTCTGTGTATTGAAGCGAAAACCTGATTTTTTACCCTTAGGCACCATTTATACTTCCGTCGCAACGCGACAATGCATTTTGTGTCGTACGACACAAAAATGCACTGTAGCGTTGCGACGCGACGGAAGTATAAATGGTGCCTAAGGAATTTTTGAAGAATAACAACACCATTTTGTAGAGCGCATCGAAAAACGGTAGTACCCCAATTTTTTGAAAATCGGAGGAATGCCGGACAGTTGGTCGACTCGGGCCTAAGACCTAAGCCTAGACTATAGCCTAATGCCTAAGATCTAAGCTTAAGGCCTAAGCCTAAGGCCCCCTGTCCGGTCGACCAACTGTCCGACAACGAAATCGGAGATACCCAATTAAATTCAAAATTTGCTAAAAATGGCCGAAACTTTCATAAATTAACTGTAAAATATGCAAATTTTCGGCCATTTGTAGTAAACTTTGAATTGAATTTTCTCGAAAAGAGTATCACCGATTTTCACCAAAAGTGGGGGTACTACCGTATTTCAACACACTCTATCGATTGGCGTTGTTATTTTTGCCAAAATTCCTTAAGAGTAAAAAATCAGGATTTCGCCTCAATACACAAACTTGTTCAAAAATCATGAAAATTTTAACACAAAACGAGATGATTTATGAAGCCAATTACAAAAAACCGTTTCTTGAAAATCTTTTACCGTTGTTGAGATATCGAATGTTTCTTATCTGCTAGATTGTGCTGGGACACCCTGTACTTACTGTATGTATTAAGAAAATCCATTTTTTGTAATAATTTTTTCTTTTTTATAGCTACAGGAAGCAGAAGGTAGAAAAGATGAGTAAAGACTTGGCGGATTCTATCAGTGATCTTCGGAAACGACTCAACATTGTTGCCAATGGCTTTGAAGAGACTTTAAAACAACAACCCCCTAATCAAGAAGTGAATGGCAAGGCAAATTTACCGACAAGACAGAAGATCGCTGAAATGAGTGCCGAAGTCTCTGATTCGAATCCATATAGTCGTTTGATGGCATTAAAACGTATGGGTATTGTACAAGACTATGGTAGAATCCGAGAGAAGACTGTCATGGTGGTTGGTGTCGGTGGTGTGGGGAGTGTTGTTGCTGAGATGCTTACTCGATGCGGTATTTTTTGATACTAGTATGGTACGTGGGCAAGGGGGTACATGGTCCCCATTTCGCTGTACTTGAGAAAAAAAATTAAGTACCCAATTCACATTTTTTCGAGCGAAGCGCGAAAAATTTGAGATTTTTATGTGAAAAATGCGAAACGGGGCATCCAAAAATGCATAATTCACCCCAAAAATGATATTCAAATCACGAAAATCGTCAAAAAATTCGCATTTTTATATACAAAAATTCGCGAAAATTCGATTTTTTATAGACCCAATTCGCAAAAATTTGCGAAATGGATAATAGACAGGGGTGCCAAGTCTGCTGATTTTGAGATGTCAGATGCGATCTCCGTACTATACTATAGTACCCTTTTTTCAAACCGTATAAATTTTGTTTTTAGGTGTTGGTAAACTGATATTATTCGACTATGATAAAGTAGAGATGGCTAATATGAATCGACTCTTTTATCAGCCTCATCAATCTGGTTTGAGCAAAGTTGAGGCGTCCAAAGAAACTTTATTGTAATTTTTATTTTTATTGAAGAAAAAACTAGTGATGTTTAGGCATATTAATCCAGATGTTGAGATTGAAGTTCATAATATGAATATAACAACAGTGGAAAATTTCAACATACTTCTAGATAGAATAAGGTTTGTCCATTTGAGCAAAAAAACCTTACTTTTGCATTTTTTTTTGGTGAAAAATTTTCAGAAATCACTTACAAGGGGGTATTTTCATGCTATTTTTGAAACAAATTTTTTGAAAAATTTTCGCCAAAAAAATGCAAAAGTACGATTTTGGCTCACACTGTAGCTTATATTTGTTCTTAAATCTCGTTTTAGACATGGTAGCTTGAAAAATGAAAAAGTTGACTTGGTCCTTAGTTGTGTAGATAATTTCGAAGCACGCATGACCATCAACACGGTATTCTTTATAATATAATTGGTGATTTTTGGGTTACCCCGTCCCCAAATAACGTGATTTTTCACCAAAAAATCGATAAAAGTGGCTATTTTTTCACAAAAAAACGTTTTTTTTTGTCAAAAAATACAATTTTCTTGGTAAAAAAGGTGTTTCTAATTTCATAACATTTTGAAAAGATGTCCATTTTTTCAATTTTCAATAAAAAATGACATTTTTAAAAATATAAAATCATGTGATTTTTTCCTTTAACCCTTCCCCCATGATTTTGGGTGATATTTTCTCAGACCTCCCCCAATCTGATCACATAACTTACTGAATGTCCCTTAATATAGGCTTGTAATGAAGAAAATCAAATCTGGATGGAATCGGGTGTGAGCGAAAATGCCGTATCTGGTCATATCCAATATATTGAGCCAGGAAGAAACGCTTGTTTTGCTGTAAGAAAATTATTTGCCTTATTATAAAATTTTTGGAGCTACTTCAGCTCTTATACCATTGAACGTGGTCTAAAAAAATGTTATTTTTCGAAATTTTCTCAAAAATGATCCTATTGGGTTATTTTATACGGGAGAACACATTGGCGATGTTATTTTGCTAAAAAATGGAAACGTTTTTACGCAAAAAAACATCACCAACGTGTTTCCCGCATAAAATTACCCCTAATAGGGTTATTTTTGAGGAGAAAATTGCGAAAAATAAAATTTTTTAGACCACGTTCCATCAGGGCTAAAGAGCCGAATTGTAGCTCCAAAATTTTTAGTGTCTTCCTCCATTAGTAGTGGCGTCCAATATCGATGAGAAAACACTCAAAAAAGATGGAGTGTGTGCGGCAAGTTTACCAACGACGATGGCCGTTGTAGCCGGTTTCTTGGTTCAAAATACGCTAAAGTATTATTTTTTTTTAATTTGTTATATTTCGATTTTATAGGTATTTGTTGGAATTTGGAGAAGTGTCTCATTACCTAGGATATAATGCTCTAGTCGACTTCTTCCCCAAACAACAAATCTTGCCAAACCCAACATGTGATGATCGTTATTGTCGCCAACGGCAGCAGGAATATAAGGTTGCTTAATTTTCAGTTGTAATATTGTTCTACAGAGTGTTCCAAAAAAACCGCCATTTAGTCATTTTTTAGCGAAATTTTCAAAAAAATTTTCTCCAAAATGACTCATTATGGGCATTTTTATGCGAGAAATCGATTGCGCGCATCGAAAAACCTTAAAACGCCTCCCAGACCAGGAAATATCCATTTTTCATTTTTTTTTTCAATAGGAATTCTTACTTGAAAATTGGATATTTCAAGGGCTGGGAGGCGTTTTCAAGATTTTTCGATGCGCGCAATCGATTTTTCGCATAAAAATACCCATAAGTCATTTTAGAAGAAAAAAATTTTTGAAAAATTTTCGCCAAAAAATGACCAAATTGCGGTACTTTTGGAACAAAAAAATACCCTGTATTTTTTAGGAGAAAAAATCTCGTGAGGTACCAAAGGAAGAAGCTAAGAAAGAGGAAGAAACGATTAAACATGAAGATAATGAGTGGGGTATGAGTATTTTATGAAGACGAAAAAATAATTTTTCATGAATTTTTATACATTTGAAAAAAACAAGCTTATGAAATAGCCTAATTCCAATACCAACTCACAAGGGAACCTCTAGACGTGCCACAATATTGCAGGAAAAAGTTACCTATCGCAAATTCGGTTGATCATAGGATAGACTAAAAAAGCGATAGGTAACTTTTTCCTGCGAAGCAATCCTGTTGACACATGAAATCCCTATTTCTTAAACCTTAGTAGCATAGTTTACCAAGGGGGGGGGGTACAGTACCCCCCTCACCACTCATCCATCGGGAATTTTTAAAAATTTGCAAAAAAATCATAAGGGGGGACCAAGATAATTTTGACAAAATTTTGAAAAAAATTTCATTCATCCATCCAAGCTGACGAAAAACATCACAAAAACCATCCATCCTGAGGGACCAGTGTATCCCCCCTATTGGTAAACTATGCTTAGTAGTTTTTCTCTCATTGTTCCATTTAGGTATTGAATTGGTAGACGAATCCGTAGTTGAAGAAAAGTCTCAACCATCTTTAGACGGAATCAAATTTGCATATGAAGTTCCACAAACAAGCCATACAGAACAAGAAGATCAACCAATTCAAAAATCTACACAGGACCTTTCAAAATTGATGCAACAATTAAAAAATCTGTGATCCTTTCCTATATAGTACATTTTTTATCTGCATATCCAGATTTCTGCCTTATAATTTATTCTTAAATCTTCTATAAACTTTTATGCGATCCATAACAAATAACAATAACAAGTTTGATAACAAATATTGAATCTAATAGGTAAATAGACCTATTAATCCGTCTGCTCCAGCAGTAATAAGCCAAGGTTGATTTGGATGGAACACTACAGAAAGAATAGTTAATGGTGGCTTATCGTCCGACTTCTTTTTCCTCTGTTGAGATCCGTGCCCAAAAAGCCTCTTCACCGGGATTAGCTCATTATCACGCATTAGGTCCTGGGGTATTCGAGCGTGGTATACAATAGCTGTTCCATCATCTGATGCGGTTGCCAATAGAGGATAACGTCGATGAAAAGATAAAGAACGTATAGCCGCAGAATGGTTCTTTAATGACTTCCAAGGTTTTGTGGACCTAAAATTTCAAATGCAAGTATATTTTCAAAATTTTATGTCCATGGAAAAAATTTTTCTATGGGCATACAATTAGAAAAAGACTAACAAGGGACACCAAGTATGACACCCAAAATTTACCAATATCATTTTTAACAGTTTTCTCATTCTTTCTTTTTTGGAAACTTTTTTGTATATTTTACCGTTTTTGGGTATGAGGAGACTTTTAAAATGATTTTGGAAAATTTTGGGTGCCATATTTGGTGAACGACTGTCCCTTGTAAATGCTTACAATTCCATATCGATCCAAGAAAATACTTTGTCCAAACCACCGACAAACAGATTGTTTCCGTGCGTATCTAACTGCATACAAGAAATCCACCGTGATCCGGTAAATAATTTCTTCTTTAATTGACATTTGGCTAGGTCATAAATTCGCACATGCTGTTGTGTTGCAACAAAGAATAGTGGCTGAGTTGGATGAAACAATACATATTGAATATGTCCTTTTTTCTTGGAAAACGGTTTCTGAAATTAGCAACATAAATAAATCTATCGAGTTCAACTGAGCTTACTTGAGATGAACACTTCGATAGCTGGTGTATATAGACAGTATCGGAAGATGCTTCGAAAGAAACCGTTGCAAAATAATCTCCTCGTTTATGCCATACGGCCTGTCGAATTTTCTAAAAAAAAACTTTGGTACTATAGTTCGGAATAAACGCTTTCGAAAAATTTTCGATAGACTACGAGCATCTCTGCGTGGTCGTGTTTTGGCGGGAAATTTGTTAACAATAAAAATTTCCCGCCAAAACACGACCACGCAGGAAGCCTAAAGTAGTTATCTCAATTTTCTGTAAAAGTTCCTCGTATGCATATACTGAATCAGAGAACGCGTTTTCACACTTCGGAAGTGCGAAATTTAAAAAAATTCATACATCTTTTAATGCAATTTCAATAGAAGAATCAGAGGTGCGTTTCCATTTAACCTGATTATCATCATTTTCGACTTCCAACGAATTCATGTAGTTCTTAGTTGATGACACTTGAAGTTTGTCACCACAGTCCGCATTTAAGATTGTAACAATGTTGCTTTCACAAGAAACCTTAACAAATGTGATATAGTTATAGCAGTAACTTAACTAGGATTTCGAAAATCTGCATTTAAAAATTTTTATTTGAAACATACGTATTTGGGATTCTGAGCAAGATTCCTCAGAAAATTTGGTATGGGGAGCAGGAACAGCCTAAACTTTGGTGCCATCTTCCAAGAAAACTACGCACTTTTGATCTTCGCGATGTTCCTGCCCCCATACCAAATTTTCTGAGAAATCTTTTGCGCGCAACAAATTTTTGGTTTTTCAGAAAATTGACTTTATCACTTTTAACGTTTTTTGACCCTACAAGCAAGGATGAGGTCAAAAAATTGGGCTCAAACTCATGAGTTATCTCCGAATACGTATATTTCAAATAAAAAAATTTTAAATGCAGATTTTCGAAATCCTAGTTACGTCACTGATAGTTATAGCAAACAAAATAAAAACTTACTAGAACTAAAGTCTTCTGTGGATCCGGGCAATATGCAACACAAGTCACAGGAGCACTCATATTAAAGGTTCGTACGCAGCGTCCAGTGGGTAAATACCATAATCGAACAGTGGAATCTTCACCCCCGGATGCCAATAGCTCTCCTTTTTCGGGCTCGATAGAAATTGATCGAACTTGACCATTGTGACCGCGCATATACTAAAAAAATCAAACGTGTATTGGGGTGTTCCAAAAGTTTTTACACTTTTCACTTTTTTCAATTAAAAAATAGTGAAAAGTGTAAAAACTTTTGGAACATCCCAATAGTCTGTTTCAACTAAACTATAAAAAAGCTGGACTCAAAAATTCAAAATTGGAAGTCGGCATCCCGTCCGATCTGGCAAGTTAAGCAATGTTGGGCCCGCAGGTTCGATCCCACTAGGGCAAAAATTTTGATCTACAAAAAACTTTCTTACAATGGAGCAAAAATTTTTTGCTCCATTCTTATTTTTGGTGAATTTTTCGATTTTTGATTGGAGAACATTTATGTTTTTTTTCAGCCTTCGGTCAGATTTGAGGCCCCACACCTCTCAATGCTCATACGGGCCTGAACGTATGTAACTTGATTTCACCCGCTTTCTTCCAACCGAAGCAAGAAAATCTTACAAATGCCAAAGTAGTAGGAAATGGCTGCAAATCTTGTGGATTTGGTAATTCTGGAAGCAATTGATTCGGATCAACATTAAGCTAAAAACGTCAAGTAAAAAACACAATACAAAAAAGGAAACCTTCATTCGCAGTTGACGTGGTGCTAAATACAAATCAAGACAGCGCTCGAAACGTTCATTATAAAATTTATCATACGCTGGAACCTTCCTCAATGCATCGTATTTCTGTGGCACGAAGCTTATTCGTCGTTTCTCAGGCTCAGTTTCATCCCATTTCTTCAGCTCATTTTCATCCAAGAGATATTCACTTGGTGGATTGTACGATTCGGCATGTGTCGGCAATGTAACTTTAGGGGCTGGCCAATGCATTTTAATTCGTGCCAACTCGGATTTGCTTTTTGCATTATCGGATTCGGATGACCACAAGTCATAAATCTTTAAAATACTGATCCAGATGAATATACAATGAAATAAAATTCGATATCTCGGAATAGGCAAAAATATTTTCATATGCGGCTTTTTGCAAGTTGCTAATCACGTGACCGAATTTATTTTTAAAATATTTTTTATGCTTTTTGAATAAGTTTGTGTATTGAAGCAAAAGCCAGATTTTTTCTTTAAGGAATTTTTGAAAAATAACAACACCATTTTGTAGAGCGCATCGAAAAACGGTAGTCTCCCCAAAAAGCTCCAAAATCTGAGAATATGTTTTTGAGAAAATGAATTTATATTGGCTGAAAATCACTATAAAAATTCGATTTTTCAGCCATTTGAAATTCATTTTCTCAAAAACATATTCTCAGATTTCCGAGATTTTTGGGGGACTACCGTTTTTCGATGCGCTCTACAAAATGGTGTTGTTATTTTTCAAAAATTTTTTAAAGAGAGGGTAAAATTACGGTACGTTGATAGTAAAAATTTTTTCGCATAGTGGAATTACCACATACCCCCTATTTTTATGCGAAAAACACGAAAATCGCGTTAAAAAAATTCCTAGTCGCTTCAATAGTGGTCAGATTGAATTTTAGGCCAATTTTGGGAATCTCGGTTTTAGAAAAATCGCGTTTTGACCTCATTTTTCCATCTAAAAACGCCTAATTCTTATGTGTATACTATTTTGAGCCATGAAGAATCGATTGGTGCAGCTTTCAAACCTTCCATCCCATTCGCATCAAAAATAGGGGATATGTGGTATGGAATCACTATGCGAAAAAAATTTTTGCTATCGACGTACCGTAATTTTACCCTTTTAAGGAAAAATTCAAATTTTCGCTTCAATACACAGACTTATTCAAAAATCATGAAAAATTTGTAAGATAATACGGTCACGTGGATTAGCAACTTGTAAAAAAACCGCATATAAAAATCTTTTTCCTATGCCAAAATATCGAAATTTTATTTCATTGCAGGGTTGACTCGAACTCGAAAAATTAATCGAGTTTTCGAGTTTTGAAGAAGGAGTCATTCACATATCACGTGATCAAATATTTAACATTTTTAGACACCCTCCGTGATCAAAAATGATCACGGGCTTACCCCGCCCCCTCCCCTACCGTGATCATGATCAACTTTTTTTGTTAAAAAGTAGGCATTTTTATGTAAAAATGGAAATTTTTTTCGATTTTAGCAATTTTTCAATTTTTTCGATTTTGACCAATTTTTTTCGATTTTGACAATTTTTTCGATTCTGATCAATTTTTTCGAGTTTGACCTATTTTTTCGATTTTGATCAATTTTTTTTCCGATTTTGGCAGTTTTTTCGCTTTTGGTCAAATTTGTCAACTCTGGTGAATTTTTCGATTTTAGCAAATTTTTTCGATTTTAACCAATTTTTTCGATTCTGATCAATGTTTTCGAGTTTGACCAATTTTTTCGATTTTAACCAATTTTTTTTTATTTTGACCAATTTTTTCCGACTTTGGCAATTTTTTCGATTTTGGCAATTTTTTCGAGTTTGACCTATTTTTTCGATTCTGATCAATTTTTTCGTTTTTTTAATAAATTATTCATAAATTTTGACCAAAAACATAAGGGGGACCATTAGGAAATCACATTACAAATCATTAATTTTTAATGTAAAAAATAAACATACTAAACTCGATATTTTTGAAACTCGAACTCGATAAGTTTTATGAGTCGCGACAACCCTGTTTCATTGTATATTCATCTGGACCAACTTGTATTTCTGTGTGAATAATTTTCAAGCATACCTTTGGCTTCTCTTCCTTTTCAGCTTGTTTTGTCCAGCCCATTTTGATCGCGTGGACCATTCGTCCAACCAGACGTCTTTCATCGGCACTCGGGATAAAAGAACGTTTATCTTCAGGCCTATTTGAAATCGGGTGTATTTCCGTTTTCGATGAATAAATGTCCAAAAACTCCGTATATGGATTATAGCCAAGTTGTGGATAACGATTCGTTGAAATAGACTTGAGTTTCTCAATCTGTTCATCTGTCAGTTTTGTATCGCTTCCAATTTGCCGATCAAATATACTTCGCCTAAACTAGATAGCATAAAGAAGATAATCGAGCAATATTTTTTATAATGACAAAAAAAGTTAAAATTAAGCAGGATTTTTAATATTGTTTTGTGAGGACTTCAAAAATGGATAAAAAAACTCACCAATAATCTGGATCCTCTAATTTGGTTAAAAACGTATCGATCTCGCCTTTAGCCGAACCTTGCTTAGTAATCCTTTCACCATAAAGATCGTATCCAACGTGATCAACATCATCATACCACTCTACTGGAATATTGCCAATGGTATTACGAAGATCCTTAAAATAACAATTTGTTATGTTAACACAACAGAATCATTCTGTTGTACAACAGATTCAAACGGCGCCCATTTGGAGATGTGACATTTGGGGACAAAATTTAGGTTTTTTAAAATACAATTTTATTATACATACAGAAAGCTTTAAATGTCTCATATTTTTCATTCTGAAATTATTTTGCCTTCATCATATGCTTCTTCGTTCCCAAATGTCACATCCCCAAAAATCCGTCCCCAAAAGTCCGTCCCCAAAAGTCCATCCCCAAAAGTCCGTCCCCAAATGTCAGTCCCCAAACAGTCCGGCGCCATTCAAACATTGGCCTAGACATATAACCTTACCTCTTCATCACTGGAATCATATTTCTCGTTATTTGATGTTGAAGGAGCAGCAATAGTAGCTTTTTCTTCACTTTCGACCTTTCGTTTCCCCATCTAAAAATAGTTTAAACAACAATTCGGCAAAATTAAAAAAAATAAACTTGAGATAGAAAGGTACGCAGCCGCTATATATGCGTCTGAAATATAATAGTAAAAGATGGTAAGAAAATTTTGAATCCGTTTTGATTATTGAAAAGATTAGTACAAAATGTGGCAAAAAGATACATACGGAGTAAGACAACGCAACTTGTTGGAAATCGTCGGAAATCAACGCAAATTTCCGACGTACGAAATATTTTCGACGCATTTCCTACAAATTCACGTGTTCATAGGGCAGAAAAAGTCTGACCCCCAAATAGGGCTGGAACGTTATCGTTATTAGCGGATAACAAATAAGGGAAATAACGGTTTTTTTGGAGGATCTCTACTTATGACTGATAAATCTTTCACATAATGATTCATTTTCTATGCTTTCAAATAATTTTAGGAAAATGTCCTCTTTTCGTACTCAGACATGGGATCCTAGTCTGATTGTTGGGCAGATATTTTGTATGCAAAGCGTATTTTATAGCTCGGAGTGTTTGTTTATGTTCCTTTACAGTTATACTGGATATAGGCCTACGCTAGATCACGTTTTTGCTGCACAGGTACACTTCAGGGCCGCCACTAATTCGTTCGAAAATTTTTGACTTCACTAATTCCGTTCGGACACATCACTAATAGGCGTTCGGACGCGTTCAGAAACGTTCTGGCGTGTTCAGACACGTTCGGACGAGCGCCCGAACACTTCCGAACGTTTCAGAACGCGTCCGAACGACTATTAGTGATGTTTCTGAACGCAATTAGTGAACTAAAGTCCGTTCGGGAGCCGTCCGAACGTATTAGTGGCGGCCTTCAGTGGTAGACAAACAGGGAGTAGAGGGTGGTTCTGATGTTGGGTTGGGTCCCTAAAAATTTCTGGCGACTTTTTTGGTCGACGCGCGGAGCGCATCGAATTTTTTATGATTAAAATCCTTATATGTAAAATCCAGGTCCACAGGCGAAAATTTTTTGGAAAATGCTTGTTTTTAAGCTAAAAATGCTCAGAAAATTACAATTTTTAGTGAAAAAAAGGTAAATTTTTGATTATTTTTAGTGAAAAATCATATTGAGGACCATTCGGATTTTTAAAGGGTCCAACCTGGCCGCTTCGATGCCAGATTGGTCCTATTTTTGGGCTATTTTTTGAGAGGGGCAATCCGGACAATTGCTCCTCTCCCGTCAGGAAAAATGTTGAAAAAATCATAAGGGACCCTCCTGTTTTTGTCTAAAACCACAGGTTTTGGACAAGATANATCCGGACAATTGCTCCTCTCCCGTCAGGAAAAATGTTGAAAAAATCATAAGGGACCCTCCTGTTTTTGTCTAAAACCACAGGTTTTGGACAAGATATGAGCACAAAAAGGAGCATTTTTTGCTTTTATAGCCCTACTTGAAAATCAAACCGTAAAACATTATAAGCGAAAAAAATTTCAAATGAGTTTGAACATTGAAATGAAGAGCTTGTTGGATCAATCAGATTGTTTATTGAAACGATTTAATAAAACATTAAAAAATTCAAAATCCTTGAACGTTTAAGCAAAAATAAACACAGAATTTTTTATAACTCGTCAAGACGAATAAAATGACACCAAAATTATTGAATTTGAACAATGTTTTGGGCTATTGAAACGAAAACATGAATCAGGGTTTTCGTTTCAATAGCCCAAAACATTGTTCAAATTCAATAACTTTGATGTCATTTTATTCGTCTCGACGAGTTATAAAAATGCTGTGTTTATTTTTGCTTAAACGTTCAAGGATTTTGAATTTTTTAATGTTTTATTAAATCGTTTCAATAAACAATCTGATTGACCTACAAGCTCTTCGTTTCAATGTTCAAATTCGTTTGAAATTTTTTTAGCAATTTTGTTTCGCTCATAACTTTTTACGGTTAGATTTTCAAGTAGTGCCGTTTTGTGCTCTATTACGTGAAGCATCAACTCCCCAAAAATGGTATGGTCCTTTAAGCAAGAGCTACATAACTTCTAGTATTACGTTTTTAGACTGTACGACCCATGACAATAATACAGTTATTATCGGCTATAATATCCGCTTATGCAATTTCACATATCATCCAAAGAGCAAAGCAATGCCTAGATTTTACATGTAAGTTTTTCAGCAGTTCATAACACCGGACACATGTGTTTCAATGGGAAAAAAGTCTGTGCCGAAAAAAATTTGATCTCGTTCTAAAAATTCGAATTTATTGGGTTATATAATAAGTTGTTGCCGCTCAAAAAATACATCTAAAATCGGCATTTTTCGCTCGTTTTCGATGAAATTTTTTTTCAGTAGTAAGCAAGAATGTATGACGAATACGAT
>OZJO01017193.1:0-35862 GCA_900406225.1 Acrobeloides nanus | reverse complement strand
ATTGAAACGAAAACTCTGATTCAGGGTTTTCGTTTCAATAACCCAAAACAATTATCAAATTGGATCAATTTGATGTCATTTTGTTCGTCTCGTCGAGCTATAAAGAATGCCGTCTTTGTTTTTTAAATACATCCAATAATTAAGCGTATTTTTCAAAAATGAAAAATTCAGAGTTTTCGTGTCAATATTCAGGCAAATTCAAATCCTTTTCCGGATGATTTTCGGTCGATGTCTGGAAATGAGTCCGGATTTCCAGACAGCTAGCGCGTCCGGAAATGCGTTTCACGACTGCTAACGCGCACCCTTATGAGCACCACGTCGTCCCTCCATTGGATAAAATAAATTGAAAATTTACTCAAAAATTGAAAAATTCATTAAATCGAAAAACCCGTCAAAAATTGAAAAATTTCTCAAAAATTAAAAATTCGTCGAAAATTGAAAAGCCCTAATAGGGTTATTTTTGCAAAAAATTTTATGATCAAAAAACCATGAAAAAATTGCCAAAATTTCGTTTTTTTTAATACACCCTGTAATTATTTTTTTCCTATTAAATATTCTTTTCCAAACAATAACTAACAAAAAATCTATGTACTAAAGCTCATAAAGACAGTTTTTACTAACGCGGCCAGTTGAATAATGGGCTTTTTCCACGCTGACCTTATACCTAGGAGAAACTTTCGGAGAAGTGGATAAAAAATAATTGCTCGTTAATTTATGCGCAAAACTTCCCAAGTGAGAGTTTTTTGAACCTTTTTTCAGCAAAAAAATGCTCATCCATAAAATATGGACAAAAAAGATGGTACTAGCTAGCTATTAGCGACCCAAAATGACAAGGTTCAAAATCCGAAAAATTTTTTCTAAAAATAACCCCTATAGGGGTTTTTCTATCGAATGCGCGCATTCCCGATGCGTAAAATGCTTCCTTGATTCAGGGTCGGTGTATTGAAGCGAAAAGCCAAACTTTTAGTTTTTTATTTAAAAAATGGACGTTTCTGGGTTCTTCGAATTTTCATCCAAATTGAATGGTGTTCCAAATTCGCATAATTGTTTCCCGACATCAAGTTGTGACAATTTTTCGATGCTCGAAATCTATCTCTCTTATAAGAGTACCCTCATCCCCAGAAAAGTCCATTTTTTACATAAAAAAATAAAAGTTTTGATTTTCGCTTCAATACACCGACCCTGAATCAAGGTCAAGGAAGCATTTTCACGCATCGGGAATGCGCGCATTTGATTCGCCGTATAGAAAAACCCTTATAGGGGTCATTTTTAGAAAAAAATATAAAAATTTTTTCTGGATTTTGAACCCTGTTATTTTGGGTCGCTAATTCGAACTATTATAGTCCGTTTCAGCCCCAACTATAAAAAAGCTGGACCCAAAATTCAAAGTCTAGAGTTCTCCTCTTCTGAATCAGGGCCAGAGAAGCGTTGTTTTCGCTTCAATACACCTTCTCCTCTCCTGAATCAGGGTCAGGAAAGCGTTTTTTGTATACCACCCAAAATAAATTCCCATTTTCAATTTTTTTCTTTTCAATAGGCAATAAATTTCGTTTTTCTCCATTTTGTTAACCGATATGCATAATTAAAATGTGGTACATCATATATCATTAGGTAGGAAATTAGCCGTCTTTTCATCTCTCTGTGTGTAGCTTTCCTTAAAAGAAGAAGATTTCCTTTTTAAGCCCCTTTCAGTTACAGGTTAGGAATAATGCTTAATTTATTCAATTAGAGGATACAATTCTTGTCATTTTCTAGTGCTTTATAAATAACAAAATATCTTTTAGTCGACCAAATGGAGATTTGATAGTGCAAAGAAAACACATTTTTCTTCTATAAGAAAATAATGAGGAGAAATATGTAAAGGGGGGAAATTTTTTATATTTTTTAAATGATTTAAAGACCAGTCTACTTTCGGGGAGTTGATCCCATGAGAAAGAGCAGAAAATTTTGAGAATTTTTTGGTTTTGGCCCACTACTTGAAAATCTAAAGATAAAAAGTTATGAACAAAGCAAAATAGTGAAATAGAGATTGGGAATTGGAAGCATAATCCTAAGTCTAGGCCTAGGCCTAAACCTAAGCCTAAGCCTAGGCCTAAGCCTAAGCCTAGGCCTAAGCCTAGGCCTAAGCCTAGGCCTAAGCCTAGGCCTAAGCCTAAGCCTTGGCCTAAACCTAAGCCCTTTTCACTTGATTGGCCTCCTATTGTGTAGTAGCTCCTAACTTACAGTCGATTTTTTCAGAAATTTCAAAAATTTTTTCGTGACTTTTAGACATTGCAATTTTTTAAAACAATTTTGCCAATCTCCCAATGCAAAATTTTTAATTTCGGATGCCCAAAATTGGAGCTCTTAATTAAGCCATATTTTCAATTTCGTGTTAATTTAAGCCGGCCTATTTCTCTCTCAAGTATTTATAGTATCCATGATAATGCCATTGCTTCATATTTATTTATTTGAAGTTTTTGAGTTACAGAATTCTTGGAGCTTCTACACACTTCCACCTACGTGAAAAAATTTTCAAAATTTGTTTTCTGGAAATGACCCCCCGGGTAAAAACATGCAGGGATCCGAATTTGACATTTTCGAAGCGAAAAAACGCTTCTTTGATTCAGGGAAGGTCTATGTATTTAAGCGAAAAGTCACAAAAATCGCATTTTTTTACTTTTCGCTTCAATCCCTGAATCATGGAAGCGTTTTTTCGCCTCGAAAATGTCAAATTCGGATTTTACCGTAAATCGGAGTTCGGCTCGAACTTTTCAACTGTGTCGCCTGGGACATTCGATTTCTCAAGAAAGTGTCTCAAATTTTTTTAGCACACTTTAATTTTTTTGAGTACACCAATTTTCACCGATTTCTAAGGAATGTTATTTTGTATCAAATTCATCTATTCACAATGAAGCGATCAACAAATGATGTATGTATGCAAGACACTTAGTATAGTATGAAAGGGATCTAATTACTTTTTTGGGCATCAATTTCTATTTTTACAAAACAAATTTACGTAGTTTCGAAAAATTTTAAATCAGCGTCATAGTTTTACGTGTTTTAAAACAAAGTTTTTAGATTTGATATTTTTAATACTTTTTTCCAAAATGACAGGAAATTGTAGCTTTCAAACACCCTCGCGAGTTATAGCATCATTTTGGTACAAAAATAACCAAACTTCCGGTAGAAATGGACTTATACAAATTTGTTATGTTGGCGTCCGATAGACATTTGATTCGTGGTGATGAGATAGGCTTAAAATAAGTGATTATAGGATAGATTTATGTGGCATGATATTAATCCGTGTAAAAGGAATTTGAAAGATCTCGAACAAAACGAAAATTTATACGAAAACTGGTGAATTTAGCACAAAAATGCAAAGTATTCTAGACTAGTTGCAACGTCTAGACTAGTTTCTTGATCGCCTAAGTCCAAGTCTAAGCCTAAGCCCAAGCCTAAGCCTAAGCTCAAGCCCAAGCCTAAGCCTAAGCCTAAACCTAAGCCCAAATCTAAGCCTAAGCCCAAATCTAAGCCTAAACCTAAGCCTAAGCCCAAGCCCAAGCCCAAATCTAAGCCTAAACCTAAGCCCAAGCCTAAGCCTAAGCCTAAGCCTAAGCCTAAGCCTAAGCCCAAGCCCAAGCCCAAATCTAAGCCTAAGCCCAAGCCTAAGCCCAAATCTAAGCCTAAACCTAAGCCTAAGCCTAAGCCCAAGCCCAAGCCTAAACCTAAGCCTAAGCCCAAGCTCAAGCCTAAACCTAAGCCTAAGCCCACGCCCATTTTTTTCCAAAAATTTGAATCTCTAGGACATGAAAAGCTAAATTTAGACAAAAATCTTATAAGCAAAAAACCATTGTTTTTTCTCTAGCCAGGTCTCAGCTGTGGCACCCCAAGCATTCAATTTTACCAATTTTCACCGATTTCTAAGGAATGTTATTTGTGTCATTTGAATCGCAAAATTTTCATTCTAAAATTAATTAATTTTAACGCCCAATTTAATTTGGACATTGCGAATTTTAGCAGCTATGGTCTCTCCTTCTCTCACTAGCTCTGAGCATTCTTGGGATTTTGTTTGAGGAATTTCTAATTTTATTCATCATAGAGAGGCGTTTCTTGGAGGTTGTATGAAATTTTTTGTTTTTTTAGGCTCCGTTCAAGCATGTCAAAAAGTTGTCAAAAAATGTAACTTTGCCTGATTCTCAATAAAATCGTGTTTATTGAAACGATTGGTCATGAAGCATAAAATTTGTTGCAACATGACCAATCGTTTCAATAGACACGATTTTATTGAAAATCAGGCAAAGTTAGACTTTTTTGACATGCTTAAACGATTGTCTAAGGGTAATTTTATCGAATAATTTACATTTTCGTTTCAATACACACATCTCTTCCCTGAATCACGATCAGGGAAGCGTTTTCATGCTTCGAGAATGCGCGTACTCAATTCCCCGCATAAGATTTCCCCTAGACAGCCAGTTTTCCAGCTAAAATTCGAATAATTTACATTTTCGCTTCAATACACCCATTTCTTCCCTGAATCAAGGTCAGGGAAGCGTTTTCACACTTTTTTCATGATTTTTTGTAAGTAAGTCAAATCGGCCATGCTCTTTCAGAATCTTTAAAAAAACTCTGAAGTCCTTTTTTCCTAGTTTGAAGTTTTGAATACGTTTTTAAGAAGGGTTGCGCGACAAAAATTTGTTCGGATTCTTGTAGAGCTCGAAATTTTGAATATTTTTGTTAAAAAAATTAGCGAAAAAGCATTTGAGATGGCCGAGATATCCTCAAAAAACCGATGGTAGATGACTTTTGATTCACCTTTATCTGCGTTTAATTTGATCAGTGGTAGTGCTCTCGGCTTCCGTTCCAAAGGTAGTGGGATCGAATCCCACTTGCGACGAATTGATTTTGCCGCAAAATATCATGTTAATTCAAAACGCTCTATGTCGAATCCTCAAAAAACCGATGTTAGATGACTTTTGACTCACCCTGTACATTTTTGAGTGTCAAAAAATCTATGTGTACACTGTGTACAAATTTAGAAACACAATCAAGATCTAAATTAGCAAAATTAGGCCAATTTCAAAATAGATTTTTTTTTAAATAGTAAGCTTAATTAGATAATCTTTAAAGATGCCTAATTATAATTATTTGTTTACGAAGGTGGGAATTAGATTAAACGAGGAGGAATTTTTGCAATAATTTGTATGAAAAAAGGCTGTGCTCATGAACTATAATTTTTAGCGTTTCTTGTACAAAAAGAAATTTTGGAATGTAAATTATGGAGGGTTCTTCTAGGTGGGGAAGCGAATACGAAGCCTGAAAATGGTTCCCTGAATCAGGGAAGAGATGCGTATGTTGAAGCGAAAATGAAATAAAATTCAAATTTTAGATGGACAACCATCTGGGGGTTCTTCTAGGCGGGAAATCGATTGCGCGCATTTTCGAAAGTTGTGTTTTCTTGTTGAAAAATTCGAATTTTTCACACAAAATCAATTTTTTTGTCCGCTTTTTGATATTAATAAAAAAATACTTCCGCACAGATCTTGCAAGAGTTATATAAGCCGTTTGAGTCCGATTCCCATATCCAATTTTGAAATCGACTAATCGCATCAAATCAACAGCTTTTCTCGTAAGATAGGCTTAATTCCCCATAACCTTTCATTTCTCGAAATGTAACTTTTATTTTTCCATTGCTCCACCAGCATCGAAGATTGAAATGGCAGTAGCCAACCAGCAAAGCAAAATCCCTGTCGTCGCTTGCCGGTTTATTTATGAGCATGGAAATCGGATTTCGAATTCAATTTTTCATTTGGTAATTTTCTAATTGCACCTTTACGACTTTCGAGAATAGCCAGTGTGTCGGTGCTAAAAACTGGAAATTAGTGAACAAAATTTTATAATATAATCAACTTTGTCCGCGGCTGCGCGAGTGTTTTTCGAGCCCAGGCTTAGGCTTAAATGTTGATGGAAATGGCAGTTGCGAAAATTTTTATTTGTTGTTTTTCGTAGTTCAAAATCGAATTTTTGGTTAAAAATAGAAATTTTTGCTCAAGATATGAATTTTTGCTCAAAATCGAAATTTGAATTTTTTATCTCAAAAATAGAAAATTTTGCTCAAAAACTAATTTTTGTTCATTTAATAATTTTCCAATTGCACCTTTACGACTTCCGAGAATAGCCGGTGTGTCGGTGCTAAGAACTGGAAATTGAAACAAAATTTTATAATCAACTTTGTCCGCGGCTGCGCGAGTGTTTTTCGACCCCAGGCTCCGACTTAAATGTTGATGAAAATGGCAGTTGCGAAAATTTTCTCATTTTTGTTTTCCGTAGCTTATTTGCTAATTTCAACGGGAGATTTTTAGCCGTGTTTTTGACAATTTCGACAAATATTTTTAAATCGTTTCTTTTTAGTTGACAAAAGATTTTCGAGTGATGTTATTCGCAGTGCACTATTTTTGAAACTACTGTACTATTATTTGAAGTTTTGAGAGGTAACTCGGAGATTTGTATAATGTTTTGAAGGAAATCGTTTCAATAAACGGTTCAATCTTGAAATTCAGGAAAATTTCTGTTTATTGAAACGATTAGTAAATCATTCAAAAATTCAAAATCTTTGGCAATTTGGGAAACAGGAATACAATTTGTTGTAACTCCCTCCGAGACGAATCAAATGACACCAAGGTGCTAGTTCGGTTTTAGGTGCCTCGGGAAATCGACTGCACAAGCTTCCCTGACTCTGATTCACGAAAAATTTTGGGGTTTATAAGTGAAAGTATCATTTTTCGCATTTTCTCCTGAATCAGGGTCAGGGAAGCGTTTTTACGCTTCAGGAATGCTTGATGAAACGCTAGCAGTAACGAAAAGCAATTTGAAGCGCTAGCCGTCTCGAAACGAGTTGAATGTGTCTGAACATTGACACGAAAACCCTGAATTTTACATTTTTGGGTGTATTTAAAAAAACAAAGATGGCATTCTTTATAGCTCTCGACAAGAGACGAACAAAACGACACCAAATTTATCCAATTTGAAAATTGTTTTGGGTTATTGAAACGAAAGCCCTGAATCAGAGTTTTAGTTTCAATAACCCAAAACAATTTTCAAATTGGATAAATTTGGTGTCGTTTTGTTCATCTCTCGTCGAGAGCTATAAAGAATGCCATCTTTGTTTTTTAAAGACACCCAAAAATGTAAAATTCAGGGTTTTCGTGTCAATGTTCAGACATATTCAACCTGTTTCGAGACGGCGTCTCGAAATGAGTCCCGGTTTCGGGACGATTTCGAGATGGCTAGCTCCTCAAATTGCATTTCGAGACTGCTATCGTTCACCTTTAGAGATGCACAAGTTACAAAAAGTGACAATCCTTGTCAGGGTTTTCGTGTCAATATTCAAACACATATCATGCTTGTAAGCTTTAAAAAATCTGTATACCGCTAGTACGCTTCATGCCTGGTATCAGAGTTTCCTCTCTTCCGACCTCATCTCACCCACTGAACTTATACCAGTAAGCCAAATCTCTCCATAAAACAGACTCTATCTACACACCACTATTGTTCCAAAAAATTTCAAATTTTTTTCTCCAAACATCATCATTGAAGAACAAATTTTTTTTGGAACAAGAAAATACAAATTGTTATATTTTGAAAAATTCGTAAGAAAATTTCCTTCCATCAATCCGCATCAGTGAATTTGAAGAAGAGGTCGGTTGTTTCGAAGAAAAATTGTTTGTGCCAACAATTTTAAACGTTTCAAAAATATTTCGAATAGATTTTCTTTTCACGGTGCACTGGCTTCGAAACGACGAGTCCAGGAAGTTCCCAAAATGCTTTCTCTTCTTTTCACAAAATTATATTTCTGCTGCTCAATGATCTTTTTAAAGTTTTCAAATTTTTACGATTTTTTTCCTACAGAGTGAGTCAATAAAAACGTACTTTTCGTGATTTTTTCACGATTTTTGGCAAAAAAATTTTTAACGATTTTTTAAACGACACCTATAAGAGTAATTTTATGCAGGAAATCGATTGCACGCATATTCGAAGCTTGAAAATGCTTCCCTGATTCAGGGAAGATGTGTGTTTCAGGGAAGAGATGTGTGTATTGAAGCGAAAATGAAAAAAGTTAGGATTTTGAGCGAAGGAAGGATTTTCAAGCTTCGGGAATACGCGCAATAGATTCCCCGCATAAATTTGCCCTCAGAAAGTCATTTTCGGTCAAAAATCTAAAAATTTTCGATTTTCGCTTCAATACACACTCCAAATCCCTGACCAGGGTCAAGAAAGCGTTTCCAAGCTTCGGAAATGCACACAATTGATCCGCCGCATAAAATTACCTCCCAAAGGTGTCGTTAGAAAAAAGGTCCAAAAATTTGTTTGGTTCAAAAATCGTGAAAAAATTACGAAAAGTACGGTTTTTTTACTCACTCTATTAAATCTAGCCCACTCGTTGGGCTTACGGTATAGGATTACCAGAAAAATGATTTCTATTTTTTTTTCAAAGTTTTTTCTATTCTTTTGTATGGTGTTCATTAGGAGGAGTTTGTGTTGCCGGAAGGGTTGTTTGGGATGATTTCGAAAAAATGCTAATTTTACATCATTGTAGCGTATTTAAAAGGCTCTATTTCATTTTTTATGTTCATACCACGAATCGAGTCGGTGAGAAACATGTGATGAGTTTTTACTGATGTGTAGTCGAGAGAGATTTTTGATTTGAAAATTTTTTATATGTATTAGTAAAGGCGTGCATGGGGGGAGGGTAGTGATGTTTAAAGTGATCATTATGTCAATAATAGAACTTTGTTAATAAGGGATTCTGCGAGTTTTGTGTTATGTCAGCTGAGGATTCTGTTCATGCACAAGCAGGGGGGAGTGCAAGTTGGTAAAATACGAATTATCGTCGGCCAAATACGAATGTCGGTTGAATACGAATTGATCGCTTGATACGATGAATTGAGGGAGTTAGCATCCCCCTTTGTGCATGTATAGTTCTGTCAGTAATATACTTCTGCCAGTAAGGGATCCTGCGAGTTTTGTATTATATCAATTGAGGGTTCTGTCAATAATAGAATTCTACTAGTAAGGAATTCTACGAGTTTTGTGTTATGTCAGTTGAGATTCTGTCAGTTTGGGTGTCGCCTTCATAAGAATCCCCTTATGTTTTTGAGGAAAAACCAGCCTTTTTTGGGGAAGTGCCCCCTAGCCAACCCTTCTCCCTATGCCACTGAGAAGGGAGGGGGGTAGAATAAAAATTTTTGATGACCAAAAACATAAGTGTGACTATTAGATCTTTTTTCATTCTTCCAGCTTGGAGGAACATATCCCCCTGCCTATGACACTGTTTTATGCAAATTTTCATTCCATAAAAGTCCTCTATAATTATTAACAAAATTCCGAAACTTTTTATGTTATAATAATCTTGCATTCTCCTTTTCCTCTTCTCAAAAATCGAATAATAATAATTCCGGTGAAAAATTGAATGTTTAATTCGAGTTCTCGATGAAATTAAGCATTCAATTTCGAAAAAGTTTCCCGACGCCGAATAAATATAATGAGTATAATGAGCTTCAAACTCTTTTGGAATTGACTGAAATTTATAATTTTATATCGCGGAAAAATTTCCATTTTTGGAACAGAGGAATATGAGAGTGCTTTATAAGCGATGGCGTCAAGATTCACTTTACAAGTAACGTCGAAAAGTGAAGAAGAAGGAAAAAACATTAAAGGATTTATATATTTATAGTAATGAAATCGCATAAATGATCGTTGGACGTTTATAAAAGTTGTAGAAAATCACGAATTTTGTTGTCTAGATGGTAAGGGGGATAAATAGTTCCTTGTCTGAATTTTTTGTTTACTATGGGCCGTATGCACAACTAACACTAACGCTATTAGCTGTAACTAACGCTAATAGCTGCAGTTGTGCATAGCTGAAGCTATTAGCGTTAGCTACAGCTACCAGGGGGGTTGGCCTCCTTTTCTCTTAATTTAAGCTGAGCTGTTGAGCATTTATCTTTTGTCGTGATTTTACTAAATAAGCCTAGTAAAAAATGTATTTATTAGCTACAGCTATTAGCGTTAGCTGCAGCTGTTAGCTACAGCTATTAGGCACCATTTATACTTCCGTCGCGTCGCGACACGACAATGCATTTTTGTGTCGTACGACGCGTCTCACGACACAAAATGCACTGTCGCGTTGCGACGCGATGGAAGTATAAGTGACGCCTTAGGGAACTATAACTTTCGCCACGTTGCTAAAAAACCATAACTTTCGCCACGTTCGTGCCAATATACATATTTATTGCAAATCAGGCAACTCAATTAGTCTAAAATTAAATGTTTATTGACACGAAAATGGCGAAAGTTACGTAGCGAAAGTTATCGTGGCGAAAGTTACGTGGCGAATGTTATCATGACGAGATTCGTGGTGAAAGTTATAATGCCGCTATTAACATTGCAGCTTTTAACTATAGCTAACGCTAATAGCGGCAGTTGTGCCTACTAGCTACAACTATTAGCGTTAGTTACAGCTAGCGTTAGCGCTAGCTTTAACATCAATTGTGCCTACGGTCCTATAAGTCAGCTGTAGTTCCGATATACGATTTTCATGTTATCTGATTCATCCCAGAGAGCCATATTTTCCTTCAGGATGTAGGCTAAATATTTCTCATAAATTTTCTTTAACTTCTTTGATTTGTATTTTTCGATTAAACCCGACTAATGAGAAGATAAAAGCGAAGAAAAATGTCTTCCGGAAATGAGAAATTGGTAAGAAAATTGAGAAATTCTTTTAACGAATCTTTGTAGGAGATAGGAAGAAGTATTCAAAATACTGTAGCCAGATTTAGGATTTTATGACATTTAATTTTAGTATGTTTTGTGGGTAGGAATTTTTAATCCTTAAAAAGCCTTAAAAGACTACAAATGTAACGATAGATTTTTGATGTTGGAGATGCAAGATTTTCGAAAACTTTATTAAGTGCTAGCGCACTAGGTACACCAAAGCCTAAATGGGGCGCGCAAAATTCAAACTTTAAATTTTCTGTCAAAGTTGTTTATTAAAATGATTGATCAAACATTACAAAATTCAAACTTTTTCTGGTTTTTATCGATTTTTGCAGAAAAGGCATTGATTTAAGTTTTAAAGAATTTCATAAGGCAATGTATAGTTGGAAAGTAAGCCTAAGTCTAAGCCTAAGCGCAAGCCTAAACCTAAGCCTAGGCCTAAGCACAAGGCTAAACCTAAGTCTAAGCCTAAGTCTAAGCCTAAGCCTCAAAAATCGAAATCCCGATTTCGACGCATCACTAGCACCCTGTAAAAGTTGACGTCGTATCAAAAAATTGAAAACTTTCTTCAGCCGTGATTTTTATATGTTTATATCCTACCCTGTTATAAATCAAATCTTTTTTCCGAAATCTTATTGTGCAAAAAATGCTCAATTGAACACGTCAGTCGGTCGTTCGTTTCATTTCGATTGAAGAGGTCATCGGCAAATTGACAGGGAATGCCACGGAAAGAGAGCCATTGAATCAAAAATCCTTGCTGTAAATCGTCTCGAAAAAATTTCGACAGCCATTAAGTGACCATTCTCTGTCTTCGCGCTCTTTTCCTAACTCTATTCATCCCTTGAATTTCTCATATGTACTGTCTCAAATTTGCATCGAGTGACCATTCTTTAGGGCTCTCTCTTTTCTCTGCTGAAACTCTTCTTCAAAATCGACCCATTTGGATTTCTACAATTTTGACCTCGACCTTTCCTACGAATAAATTCGCTCGGCTAGAAAACGCTTGTGACCAATCGGAGTTCCTCTCCGAAATTTGCATACTCTCTTTTTCAATGACCCCATAGACAGTTTGATTCTTAAAGGGCAGACAAATTTCGTGTCGAGAGTTGCCTAAGTGCACATTAAGAGAAAAAGTACGCAAAAATGGCTCTGTGGTCATCGACCGCCTCTTGGAAATTGGATTCTTTTCTACATTTAATAAGTGGGACATGAGTGGAGCTAGATGAAATCGCTAATCTCAAATTCAATATGATATACTTGAAAATCTTCTGCGCTTCACAAATTGAATCAGGGATAATGTATTGAAGCGAAAAGCCAGATATCATAAAATTTAAAAATACGGCATTTTAACGGCAGATTTTGTGTAGCCGGGTGGACATGGGGGACACTATGCTGGCTTTAGAATTTAAGAAGAAGCAGCAGAAGAAGAAGTAGCAGAAGACTTAGAGCTGGCCTTAGAATTCAAGAAGCAGAAGCAGTAAAAGAAGTAGCAGCAGCAGAAGAAAGAAGCAGTAGAAGAAGAAGTAGCAGAAGCAGTAGCAGAAAAAGAAGCAGCAGAAGAAGGAGAAGCAGCAGAGGCAGCAGAAGCAGTACAAGAAGTAGCAGCAGAAGAAGTAGCAGAAGAAGAATTAGCAGAAGCAGTAGAAGAAGACGTAGTAGCAGAAGAAGAAGCAGAAGAAGAAGCAGCAGAAGAAGCAGTAGAAGAAGTAGCAGAAGCAGCAGAAACAGTAAAAGAAGTAGCAGCAGAAGAAGACGCAGAAGAAGAAGCAGCAGAAGCAGTAAAAGAAGTAGTAGCAGAAGAAGTAGCAGAAGAAGAAGCAGTAGAAGAAGAAGTAGCAGAAGAAGCAGTAGAAAAGGAAGCAGCAGAAGATGAATAAGCAGCAGAAGAAGAAGCAGCAGAAGCAATAGAAGAAGTAGCAGCAGAAGAAGTAGCAGAAGCAGGAAAAGAAGCGAAAGAAGTAGCAAAAGAAGCAGCAGAAGATGAAGAGCAGAAGAAGAAGTACAGGGTGGGCTTTAAAAAACCAAAATTTTACCGTTTTTTGGCGAAAAAATTTGGAGAAAAAAATCGAAAAAAATGACGATTTCATGGCTAAGTTAACATTTTCAGAAATTTTCAATGTGCGCAATCGATTTCTCGCATAAAATTATGCCTAATTGATCTCTTTTTGAAAAAAAATTTTTGCAATTTTTTTCGCCAAAAAACAGCGACATTCCGGTTTTTTAAAAGTCTTTAGGAGTAGAAGAAGATTTATTCTGGATTTTTTTTTCAGGCTAGAACAAATCCATCCCAGCAAACCAAACTAATAAAGAGAAACCTAAAAACCGATCTTTGTATACTTAAATTTTCATTCAACCAATTCATAGATTTCCCACTTCACTTCCTAAAAAACTACGAACTGACCTTTCGGCATAAATAGAGAAATGTCCTCGCCTAAAGTTTCAAATAAAGCTAATTATAGGACATTTCAGGGCAGCGCTCACATTCCATTTTTGCAAAAACTTCTCAAATTTGCGCGAGAAAAATTGAGTGTGACATGTAATTGGAACAGAATTTTTAAACAACTTTTTCCTGCAGCAAACATGCGCATTTTAAACATGTTTTTAGTTAGAAATTTTTTATTTTTTATTAGTAAAGACGGAAGTTGAATTTATTAGATTTTCTAAGAATTTTCACCCAAAGCTCTCCCATAAATAACGGGGTAAAAATAGTCGAGAAATAGGGTAAATAATAAGCTTAGTAGTCGAGATCGGCAAAGTGGACCCATCAAAATTTGGCTCAAAATTTCGTTCAAAATTTTGGTTTTGGTAAAATTTTCGTCGACGCTAAATTTGACCCACCGAAATTTTGAAAACTCGATT
Source organism: Acrobeloides nanus (assembly GCA_900406225.1). Taxonomy (NCBI): domain Eukaryota; kingdom Metazoa; phylum Nematoda; class Chromadorea; order Rhabditida; family Cephalobidae; genus Acrobeloides; species Acrobeloides nanus. The sequence continues at coordinate 22,248 of OZJO01017193.1, read as the reverse complement.
TTTGAGCAAAAGTTCGATTTTGAGAAAAAATTTCGATTTTTAAAAAAATTCAAATTTTGAGCAAAAGTTTGATTTTTGAGGCTTAGGCTTAGACTTAGGCTTAGGTCTAGGCTTAGGCTTAGATTTAAGCCTAGGCTTAGGCTTAGGCCTAGGCCTAGGCTTAGATCTAGGCTTAGGCTTAAATTTAAGCCTAGGCTTAGGCTTAGACTTAGGCTTAGACTTAAGCCTAGGCTTACTTTCCAACTATATCTAACCGACAACTTCTTTCGTAATTATTTCGAACTTGAAAGTTTTCGGCTTACTGTATCAGCTTACGCAAATCATGTCATTTGACTATAACCTCACCTAGGTTTTCTTGTGTTAAGCTCATCGTAGGCCCATAGTAAAGCTATAGCTACAAAATTTGATACTTACGTTTGGATATCCAGAAGCCATGTTCGGTTTCGAATGAAAAATTTGCGATTTTCGACACCGTCTAGGTGGAGTTTTATGAGAATTTTATTGCCATTGAATTCGCGCTGTGGGGTTTCTAATCTGCTTTTATTAACAAATTTTACACTCTAGGAAAATTTTTGTTTTCATTTTGTTAAAAGGTTATTTGATTAGTTGCGCAAATCGTAGCTTGTGTTGCTGGTGTTTTTAGAATAGATGCTGTATTCGGAAATCTTGTCCGTTTTTTTTAAATATACGTTTGGTCTCAACATTTGATTACTGATCTTTGTCTAGTTTAAGAGCAATGTTTGATTACTGATCTTTGTCAAATTTAGGATCTACTATACAATAGGGGGGGGGCACTAACATGAAAAAATTTTTAAAATTTTTCTGGAAATGACCCCTCTAGGGGTAAAAACATGCGGAAAATCCGAATTTGATATTTTTGAAGAGAAAAAACGCTTCCCTGATTCAGGGATGGCCTGTGTATTGAAACGAAAAGTCGCAAAAATCGCATTTTTGCGACTTTTCGCTTCAATACACAAACCTTTCCTGCATAAAATTACCCACAGATGGATGCTTTCAAGACGAAAATAGAAAATTTTTCGATTTTCGCGTCAATACACCGAATCCATTCCCTGAATTAGGGTTAAGATAATTTTTTCATGCTTAGAAAATGTGTACAATCGATTCCCGCATAAAATTACCCCCAGATGGAAGTTTTCAAGGCGAAAATAGACATTTTTTGAATTTTCGCGTCAATACACCGAATCCATTCCCTGACTCAAGTCAAGGAAGTGTTTTCATGCTTCAGGGATGCGCGCAATCGATTCCCCGCATAAAATTACTCCTATATGGGTCATTTTTAGTAACAAATTTCCCGGCGCCAGAAAATTTTTTCAGGCCCCAAAAATCACAAAAATGCACTTTTTTACTCACCCTGTACATGTGTAAAATAACATCCTCCCTCGAAATATTTAACTTTCTGATGGTGGGAGGGGGGGGAGGGTCCATCTCCAAACCGCACGGAGACAAAAATTAGTCGACAGTCGAAAATTTGTTGAAATCCTTGAGTGAATGGACCACTCCACTCAAAAATTCGAAAAAGTTTATATATTACAACGAAAATATGAGCACAAAAAACCCTATATAAAAATAATATATTCAGCAAGATTATGAAAAATGGAGCATTTTTCGTTTTTACGACAACCTCTGAACCGTTGTAGTTTTCGAGATAATTGCGTTTGAAATTTAAAGTTGTTACAAGCTCTTCGTTGTAATACACAAACTTTTTTGAATTTTTTCACAAAAATTGACTATTTGCTTCAAACAAATGAAAAATAAATATTTTTTTAAACGTTAAAAATTACTAATTAACAATAGTAAGAATATTTACATTGAAATTTAGCGATTTTAGAGTAAAAAATTCAAAAAAGTTTGTGCATTACAACGAAAACATGAACCCAAACTCAAATTTCAAACGCAATTATCTCGAAAACTACAACGATTCAGAGGTTGTTGTAAAAACAAAAAATGCTCAATTTTTCATGATCTTTCCGAATATATTATTTTTATATAGGATTTTTTCCGAGTGGACTAGTCCTTTAATAATTTTCCATGAACTTGAAGAGGCGTCCCAATTAACTTCCACCCCCTCCCTCGGAATACCCCTAAAAATTTTGATCATTTTTTCACTAGTAGATAAACAATAAGGCCATAAGACCCAGCCTCCTATCTTATTTCTTCTTCTTCCATTGAATGGCTTCCTACCAAGCCAGGCCGACCAACCGGTTGACACAATGCGATTGAAGAGACGCAACTCGCTGTTTGAAATTTCCGAAATTTCACACAGCATTGAATTTCAGCCAATCAACAGCTGCCTTTCACCATAATACTTTTTTCTTCAAAAAATTTGAATGTTATGTTTATGTGACGTAAAGGACAAAATGGAATTCATATAATAAAATTAACCGACTTACTCAGGGTTCCCAAGTCGGAAGAATGAAAATAAGGGAATTTATTTGGAAAAATCAGTAAAAAATAAGGATATCTTTAATAAAAATCGTCGAAAAAATAAAATTTTTCCGATTTTTTTCCAACAAAGAAACAAGATTTTGTAGTAAAGTTTTTTAAAGAATTTCATAAGACAATGTATAGTTGGAAAGTAAGCCTAAGCCCAAGTCTAAGCTCAAGCCTAAGCTCAAACCTAAGCCTAGGCTTAGGTTTACGAAAACTTTTGAGACTACTCCGACTAATTCAAGAGTTTGAATTAGTCGGAGTATTGACACGAAAACCCTGAATTTTACATTCTTTCCTGATACCGTCTGGAAATGTGTCCGATTTTCGGACGGCTAGTGTCTGGAAATCGTCGTGAAATGTATTTCACTCTATAACGATAAAGAGTGAAATATATATACAGTCAACCCTCGATTTAGTGACCCATGAAAAACGTTATATATTGAAGTGAAACTAGAATTTTTTCAGGTTTCTCTTTTTGCTATGTTTTGCTATTTTCCCCTCTTTTTTACCGCTTTTAACCAATCATACCAATCGGAGTCAAAACACTTTTTGGCGCCATTCAAATGTTTTCGAAGGAAACGCGAAATGGCATCAGCAAAAAAACTTCAATGCATCGGTCCATATTTTTTAAGTATTTTTTGTATTTATTTACGATGAAAAATTCCGCGCCGACGACAACCAACGACGACCTAAACCAACCAAATGAGCGAACTTTACTGCGCGCTGTAAAAAAACCGCAGAATGGCGTTTTTCCGTTTTTCTTTTCCGACCGCTTGGATTTTTCATTTTTTCTATCGAAAAGCATTTGGAGAGCGAGAAAACAGATTTGCATACAATCAATAAAATGATTGATTGAAGAGTTGTCTGTGTGTGTGTGAAAAGGTTTTTGTGGCTTTCAATAAGAGAAAGGAAATGAGAAATGACCGTATTTTTGAAGTTGTTTAGCGTCATGAGAGCCGGTATTCTTTATAACTCGACGAGAGACGAACAAAACGACACAAAAATTATCCAAATTGATAATTGTTTTGGGTTATTGAAACGAAAACTCTGATTCAGGGTTTTCGTTTCAATAACCCACTACAGTTATCAAATTGGATAAATTTGGTGTCGTTTTGTTCGTCTCGTCGAGCTATAAAGAATGAGGTCGTTGTTTTTTAAATACACCCAATAATTAAGCGTATTTGTAAAAAATGTAAAATTCAGGGTTTTCGTGTCAATATTCCGACTAATTCAAATAAAGACGAGATGAATTCGAGATGCCGTCTCCACTTGAGTCACGAATTCGAGACACAAGGCGTTTAGACTAATTCAAGGATTTGAATTAGTCGGAGTATTGACACGAAAACCCTGAATTTTAAATTTTTCCGGACGCCGTCTGGAAATGAGTCTGATTTCCGGATGGCTAGCGTCTGGAAATCGTCGTGAAATGCATTTCACGACTGCTAGGGGCTAATTTCCGAAAATATTTCCACAATTTTTCATTCAAATCAACACAATTTTATTGAAATTTCAGGCAAAAAGTTGGCAAAACAGCATGTTAAAATCGTTTCAAGACACACAATTTTTCATTGAAAATCAGGGCAACTTTTGCTATTACATTTTTTCAGTGTTTTTTTTTCATACACCGTTTTTCACGCAACTTTTCTTCAACTTGTTTTTTTCTTTACGGCTTCTAGCTGAGAAACAGAAACATATAAACAACAAAAACACACTATCAAAATTCTCCATCTATAAAAATTTGTTATACCGTTTTTCATTTTATAACAAAAAAAGTTTTAGATACTGTATTTCTAAAAAAATTTTTATCCCAGACTTCCATTCTTGTCAAAAGAATGAAACATGACGGGAAAATTTGAAGGTCACTTCTTCTAAGTGAAGAACTACTGCCCAAGAGCGCAATTATATGAGAAAGATAAAATGAGCAGATAACATTAAAAGAAGACTAGAAGGTCAAATGCCAAATTTCATATAAAAATTTTTTCGGACTTTGATCATATTTATGCAACGAATATCCATGAATCAATAAGAAGTCTGTTTATTGAAACGATTAATCGAGATTTAGAAAATTCGAAACTTGATAAGCTTGTTTTTCTGGCATAGACTTGAGTGAAACGAAAGTATTGAAACGATACGAATGAAACGATGCCATTTCCATACGGTGCCTGGAAACGGGTTTGAATTTGCTTAAATATTGACACGAAAACCCTGAATTTGATTTCGTTTCATTCGTATCGTACGAATGAAATGGAACGAACACAAACGATCAAATAAAACGATACGAATGAAACAATGGCATTTCCATACGGCGTCCGGAAATCGTTCGGAAACGGGTTTGAATTTACTTGAATATTGACACGAAAACCCTGAATTTGATTTCGTTATGTCGTTTCATTCGTATCGTTCCATCCTCTTCGTTCCATTGAGCATATGCCGAAGTTACCCATACGAGAAGACTTTCTAAAAAGGTCTCGAAAAATTCATCAAAATTAAAAAATTCGTCAAAATTGAAAATTCGCTTAAATCAGTGGACATTTTTCGCCTCGAAAATGCGCGCAATCGATTCTCCTTTTCCTGAATCAGGGTCAGAGAAGAATTTTGGCGGATCGGCATTGTTTGCAATCGATTCCTCCCTACATTTTCGCAAAGATTCTACACAACTCTCAAAAGCACAAAAAGAATAATCGCTTGAGGGCGAAACATTTTCGAACTCATATACCTTCTTCTTCTTTTTCATCTTTGAACATATGGCGGTACTTTTCTCTCTCTCTTTTTGTTGTGGTTTTTGATTTTGGCACCACCGAAAGTTTTTTTAGTTGTCGATTTGCATCGTTTAGATTAATCAGAAAAGTGAAGAGGAGCGAAATTTTACTGCGCATTTCTTTTTCTCTTTTGTCGGTTTTAGTTGGAGAGAAAGATTGTGATGGTGAAAAAAGATTTTGGTATTCGTTTTTGTCGCTTTTTGTGAACATTTGGTGCGGTTTCTCAATGTGAAAATACAAGCAGGATGATTTTTTTTGTAGTGTTTTTAGTGGTTTATATTTGAAAGGTTAGGGAAAATGTTACGGTTAGGGATGTAACAGTTAGGGTGCTTGCTGTTTAAATACAGTCAAGTCTCTGTTTTATGACACCTCCGTTTAATGACAGCGACCACGCAGGGATGCCGGTTGGAAAATTTGGTATATATGGCAAGTCGATTTCTTTATATAACAAATTTTTCCGTCAGCATCCCTGCGTGGTCGTTATGTTCCCTGCCGGGTGTCATAAAACGGAGGTTTGACTGTAAAACGACTTTGCGTGTTCTGTTTCTATGCTATATGTTGTACTGTTTCAAAAAATATGTTTAAATAGCACGAAAACATTTTTGGTGATTTGAAAACAGCACGAGCGTGCTGAAATGTAAAACTATCGAGTTTTTGTCGACTTATATAGATTTTGCAATGCATCCCTGCGTGGTCGTATTGGCGGGAAAATATGACAGTTACAACTAAGATTTGAACTAATCTTATTTTCCCGCCAATACGACCACGAAGGGATGCATAGTTTCTCGCTAATATGATTATGCAGGGATGCATAGTTTCTCGCTAATACAAGCGCGCAGGAATGCATAGTTGCTCGCTAATATGATCACGCAGGGATGTATAGTTCCTCGCTAATACGAGCACGCAGAAAAGCATAGTTTCCCGCTAATACGACCAAGCAGGGATGCATAGTTTCTCGTAATATGATCACGCAGGGATGTATAGTTGCCCGTTAATATGATCATGCAGGGATGTTAGTTTCTCGCCAATACGACCACCCAGGGATGCATAGTTTCCCGCTAATGTGATCATGCAGGGATGCATAGTTTCTCGTCAATACGAGCGCGCAGGGATGCATAGTTTTTCACTAATACGACCACGAAGGATGCATAGTTTCTCGCTCATACGACCACGCAGGGATGCATAGTTTCCCTCCAATACGACCACCCAAGAATGCATAGTTTCCCGCCAATAAGACCACGCAGGGATGCATAGTTTCCCGCTAATACGACCACGCAGGGATGCATAGTTTCCCGCCTTTTTGTTTTTAGCATTTTTTAAAATTAATCTTTTATTTGTGCATTTGTTAATCTAGAATAAAGAATTTTCTTTACTTCTAAAAATTATTTTCTCCTCAAATTTGTAAAAACTGATCCGATGACAAGGATTTTCAGCTTCAATCTTATACAACTACATAAGTCGAAATAAGTAGCACATCCGTATGAGCCCATACCAAATTTGTATTTTCATAAGTCGAAAATTCGAACCAGTCGAAATTGTCGCTAATCTCGATTCAATCTTTACGCGATTAGACCGGCTTATTTTAGCACGGGATTTATTTTTAAGTATTATATAAAAAATTTTTAGAGCAAGCAGCAGCACCCTCAAACATCAATAGCAGAAAAAAACTTCAAGTTTCTTTGTTGATCTTGACACAAAAGGTTTCTTCATAAATTGAAGGTGGGTTTTATTTTTTACAATACAGTCAAACCTCCATATAGTGACACCCACAGGGAGGGGTCACTATATAAAATTGAAGGGGGTGTAACGCGCATTCCCAAAGCATCAACATGCTTTTCTGACCCTGATTCAGGGAAGAGTGATGTGCATCAAAACGAAAATGATCGAAATTTCGCAGAGAAACACGTTTTCTTAGAGTTTTTCTTGACGGGGAATCGACTGCAAGCATTCCCGAAGCATCAAAATGCTTTCCCCCAATTTATATTCACAGAATCAAGGTCAGGAAAGCATTTTCACGCTTCATGAATGAGCGCATTCGATTTCTCGCCAAGAAAAACTCCTAGAAAATCTGTTTTCCTGCGAAATTTTGTTCATTTTCGTTTCAAGACACATATCCCCCTTCCCTGAATCAAGGTCAGGAAAGCATTTTTCATGAAGGGGGTGTCACTAATATGGAGGTTTGATTGTGTATCAAAAATGGAGTTTTAAAAGCCAAGATTATATACTTTTTTGACTAGCAAATTGCCATAATCAAAACTAGAAGCAGCAAAATAACTTATTTTCGGGGGACAATTTTGAAAAGTTTTGTCCATCCTAAAAGTCTCAACATTTCCGTTTTCGGGCCAATTTTGAGATATTTTAAGAATTCACAGCCGAAATAATGGGAATTTTGACATGATAATTGAGAAAATTTTTGACATGCAAATGGCAATTTTCATCATTTTTCAAGATCGTAAATAATTCTTGGTGACTTTTACAAAGCTGTTTCGAAAAATTCATTTTCGAAGCGAAAAAACGCTTCCCTGATTCAGGGATGGCTTATTGTATATTGAAGCGAAAAGTCGCAAAAATGCGAAAAAAATATAAGAAAAAGCGTTGTTTTTAGACCTAAATATGCGATTTTCGCATCGCATTTTTGCGACTTTTCGCTTCAATACACAATACGCCTTTTCCCTGAATCAGGGAAGCGTTTTTTGTGTAGTAGCTCCAAAATTTTGTTAAATTTCCCCTGTTTTGTGTATACCAATTGTTTGCACAAAGAGATCTTTTGCACCAAAATAGGAAAATTTTGTGAATTTTTGTAGTGTTCTATGAATCGTTGCAGTAACTCTTTTTTATTGAATCAGGCAACATAGCAACTATACGTTGTAAGCAACTTTGAATTCTTATATCCTCGGTCAGACCGTGTTTCGGCTGGAAATTTTAAAGAATAGTGAAAATTTTTACTTGACATGATTTTTCCAATCTCATATCAAAATTGTTTATCTTGAAAATTTCTCTGTGTAAAAATTTTGGGAGTGGCTAAACTTCAACTACCGTATCAAATTTTCCCCTTTCTTCGAAATTCAACGAATTGAATTTGACAAACGCTTTCTTTTTTTGACGAGCGGACGCCGTTCAAATTGTCTCTCTGTTTGACTTTCTTCTTGTTCGTTCGCCTCTTTGGCCAATTTTTTTCCGATCGGACCCGAAAGAGAGACCATACACACACATAGCAATTTTTCGAAAAGAATGCATAATACTAAAAACGAACGGCTAGGCTATTCTTTCGTTCTATTCTTGGCCGATGTGAAAGAAAAAGTGAAGCGAAAAAGTCGACCGGGGTCGTTTTGGAGATTACAACGACGAGAAACACTTCATAGGCTTATGCTTTTTATACGCTAGTAGAGAAATTTTGTGAGAAAAAGATAAAAATGCGATAGAAATATCAAAAAAGGACCGTTATCAGATGGGATTTTATTTGTTGTAAAAATGAGCAAAATAAAAAATGTAGAAGAGAAAGTCAACACGTAAACACAATTGATACTGTAACCATTTTGGGTACTACTAACAAGTAAACATCATGAACTTGGTTTCCTAGATTTTGACAAAAAGTACTATAAAAATGCAGAAAAAAGAATGACTTTTGTAGTTTAAATCGTGACATGATAAAAACTTTTATTGTAACTTTTCCTCTGTGTATTACAACGAAAACATGATCATGTTTTCGTTGTAATACACAGAGAGGAAGTTTCACAAATTTTGTAATTTTTTTGTTAAAAATAATGTCTTTCAACAATACTTATTTTTTTCTTCTTGACTCCGCCTCCAGTTTCCCAGAAAGAGTTTTTGGCAATCCCGATAGGAGAAGATTTTGACAGGGATTTAGAAAGTGGGCTATTGTTGTGTTGGCCAATAAATTGAGGATGAATTTGAAGTCTGCAGCCAATCAAAAATCCCATTCATTTCTAATATTTTATGCGATTTTCTCAAACATGGCTAGGTTAGAGGAATTGAATTTGAGAGGTCATGAATTTTTTGATGAGATTTCGGGTTAGTTTTCTTGGCATTCGAAATGTTGTGTGTTCCGAACAAAAATCCTCGTCAAAGGTTTTGAAAGAAATACGCGTGTGCTAAAATTCAGGGTGGTGCACAAGTTACAAAAAGTGACACACAATCCTTGTCACCGGTCAGAAATATGAAACGAATTTTGAGCACGATAATATAAAAAGTTCACTGTGGAAGATTTCAATTTCCTGAATCAGGGAAGCATGAAAATGCTTCCCTGATTCGGGAAATTGGGTGTGTGTATTGAAGCGAAAATGAAATAAAGTTCGGATTTTCGCCGTAAAACCATCGAAGGGTTTTCTAGGCGGGGAATCGACGCTCCATTAAAATTTTAAGATTTTTCTAAAGAAAAAAACTAACGGAGGGAGGGGGGGGAGTCCAAGATCCAACTTTTTGCAAACGTAATTTAAGGACAGCCCCTAAAAAAGAAAACAATTTTTGAAATTTTTTCAAAAAAATCGTAAAAACAATAGCCATTGTATGTCAAATTAGCCTGCTTCACAGATCTAAAATTTTTCTCTTCTTCTTCTTCTTCCTCCTCCTTCTTCTTCCTCCTTTTTCTTCTTCTTCTTCTGTTCCCAATTAAAACAAAAAATACGACTTAAAAAACTAAATTCTATTACACACATTTTCGGATGGCTGTTTTTTACCACCCTTGAGTTTTATCGTCGCAGCTTAATGCTTGGGAGAAGTGCATAAAAGAAGCGCTTAATGGTTGTGATTTTTCTTCTTTTTTCGATCATAAAAAGCCTGGAAGAAAGGCGCGAAGTTTTACTTTCAAAAATTTTTCGTCCAGGCAATTTTTTTCGTAATTTTATTGCTTCTGATCTTCTTCAGACTTTGAATGAAAAAGATTGGTGTTTTCAAAAAAATATGCTATATAGTCTGTTTCAGCTCCAACTATAAAAAAGCTGGACCCAAAATTCAAAGTTAATATCCCGTCCGATCTGTCAAGTTAAGCAACGTTGGGCCGAATGGACTATAGTTCGATCCCCATCTGTTCCCTTGTGTCCGAATTCGATAAAAAATTTTTGCATATATGTATTTTTAGGGAATTTGAAATTGGGCAAAAGTTTTTGGACCTGGCCGGGTCTCGAAACCGACAAAATTTTTTTAACGAATTTGGACACAAGGAAACAGATGGGGGTTGAACCTACAACGTTGGCCCAACGTTGCTTAACTTGTCAGATCGGACGGGATGCTAACTTCGGACTTTGAATTGTTGGGGCTGAAACGAACTATATATAACTTTTTTTTACTCCACGATGACCGAAAATTTTCAACTTTTTGCACTTTTCTAGCACAATTCGCAGCTCTCCTCGGAAAAAATTAAAAATTCACTCATAAACAAAAATATTTATATTCAACGCTATATAATTTGTTTCCGTTTTCTCGATAATTATAAACTTTCAACAAGAAATTTTCCTCCTTTTGCAACAAATTTAGCCTTCATATTTTAAAAATTAACTCTCTATTTATACAGGGTGTTTCAGCACAATCTACCATCAAAGAAAGTAGAAAGTTGAATATCTCCGCAAATTTAAAAGAGATTTGCAAATGCGGTCTTTTGCATGATATTAGTTGACCAATAGAACCAAATTATGTAAATATTTTCAAAAAATTTTGAACGAGTCTGAGTATCGAAACGAAAACCTGAATTTGAATTCCTTAAGGGATTTTTGAAAAATTCCACCGCCGATCGATAGAGTGTGCATCGAAAAACGGTAGTACCCCAATTTTCTAAAGACCGATATTTTCGTTTCAATAAACAGACTTCAGGGACATTTAACTAGAACATTTTAACTCAATCTAAAACGAGCAGTTTAAATTGGTTTACGATAATTCCTTCACTTTTGACATGAAGTTGGAGGTCCTCTACAATAGAGGACCTCCAACTTCATGTCAAAAGTGGCATAAGAAATTTTTGAATCCGAGCGTAGCAGAACTTGCTGTTTCCTTGTGAGATATTCAACTTTCTTTGATGTTAGGTTGTGCTGAAACACCCTGTATAATATATCGGTGCTGAGAAATTGAAATTTATTTCAAAGCTGCAATTATGGGATTTGTATGCAAGGTGCGCAAATCTCTTTCTCTTCGATTTTAAATGAAAATAGCGGGTCATTGGAAATATTCTAATTTGAGTGTGCCCAAAAGGTATATATATAGCTGTAGGTAATTTGTAAGCGAGGAAGCACATACACACTAAATTCAGCCAATTTTAGACCATTGGATAATTAATCAAGGTGCTAATTATTTATGAACGTGTTTTGGAAAGGTTAAAATTAATTGAATTTTTCCTTAGGTAGAAGATCAAAAGGGTACCAAAATAGCCAGATCGGATTTATTGTTGCAAATTTGAAATTTTTAAGGACCACTCCACTCGAAAAAAGTTGTCATTTTTGTGTATATTCAGAAAGTTGATGAAAAATGGAGCATTTTTTGTTTTTACGGCATTTTCTGAAACATTGTAGTTTTTGAGAAAATTGCGTGTGAAGTTGATGATTTTTGAAATTTTGTGTATTACAACGAAAACATGTACGTGATAGTTTTTCCTTCATAAACCAGGAAATACAATCATGACAGTCTCGTCTTCTCTCGATCATATGTAATTTCTCGATCTTAATTTGGCTCTTGCATCACATGACCCAGGCTATTGGAGGTCATTCAGGCTTAAGTAGATTTGAGAGATTCTCGGGGGTAAAGAACAATCCACTCAAAAATTACACCAAATTTCCCACTATGGACCCAATTAGAAATCTTCGGGAAGTGGCAAAAAAAAATTCGATAATGAAAATTACATGGTTGACCCTAGAAATTAGATTCATTTGCAACATTTTTTCATTTTTTGCTTTTGCAAAATTTCAAAAATTGATTATTTATTTTAAAAATTTACGATGTTGGAAAGTAAACCTAAGCTTAAGCCTAAGCCCAAACCTAATCTTAAGCCTAGGCCCAAGCTTAAGCCTAATGCAGTGAAAATTCGTTCCTGAATCAATAAAAGTTGTGTGTATTGACGCGAAAATTCAAAATTTTTTTGGTAGTTTTGTAAATGAAAATTTCATTTTAAAGGACCAGTTCATTTTTTAAATTTTCGCATCAATACACACAACTTTTATTGATTCAGGGACATATTTTCACTGCGTCCATGTTTTCGTTGTAATACACAGAGATTTCAAAAATCGCCAACTTCAAACGCGAAAACTACAACGATTCAGAGACATGCCGTAAAAACAAAAAATGCTCCATTTTTCATAAATTTTCCGAATATATAATTTTTATATAGGCTTTTTTCCCGAGTAGACTGTTCCTTTTTTCCTTAAAGCCAAGCAGATACTGTAAGCACCAAAAATTTGAACACTATATCCTCACCATTTTTCACTTCAAGGCCATCTTTCTTCGACCGTTCCGAAAAAATTGATTATCGCCTTATGTGTCCAACCACAGAGAGCGAAGCGAGTCAGTTTTCTCTTCTTCTTCCTTTTCAGTTTGTTCGACTTATGTCTTCAAAAATGAGTATTGCCAGTATGAAACGAACGAAACGAAAGGCCCACGTACCGTTTTCTTCTCCTTCATTTCTTTGGCATATAAAATCGCCCCGAGAGGTCAACCCCGCCCACAATTTCATCTCTTTGCATTTTTTCATCGAAATGCGACTTGTATATTTTATGTCCAAACACTCCATATTCATTAAACGTTCGGGGTCACGGGAAACGAAACGAAAGAGTGCCATTTTTGGAATTCTAATTTGACCTCTTGTTAGTTGTTGAGAGTTAGAGAGGCAAAAAGGCACTGGCCACTTCTTCGAGTGGACAAAAAAGTTGAAAATGAAGTGCCAGAGTGTATGTTCGGATCACATATACCTGGGACTAGACGGAATGAAAGGCAGAGGTCACTCAATTTCGATGTGTGAGTTTTTGTCAATTTTCTTTTGCCTTAGGTGTATGTTATGCTGTTCATACAAGTTTTTTTTGTTGTAATTTGTCGTGTTTTTGCAATTTTTAAACTTGAATTTTTTGTTTTTTTTTCAGTAAATTCTGAATCGCTAACGGCTTTTCGATTGAGAACAAGCGTGGAAATGCTAGTCTAACCCTGATTCAGGAAAGAGGATGGGTGTATTGAAACGAAAATTCGAATTTTCACTGGAAAACCAGCTGTCTAGGGAGTTTTTCTAGGCGGGGAATCGATTGCGCTCATTGCCAATGCATGGAAATTCTTGCCTGATTCATACAAATGCTTTCCTGAATCAGGGTGAGCCTGTGTGTACTGAAAAAAAATTAACAAATTTTTTCTGAATCAGGGTCAGGCAAGCATTTGCATGCATCAACAATGCGCGCAATTGATTCCTCGCCTAGAAAAATCCGTAGACAGCTGGTTTTCCGCAAAAACTCGAATTTTAGTTCATTTTCGTTCCAATATATACATCTCTTCCCTGAATCAGAGCCAGACTAGTGTTTACACGTTTTATTGTTAAAGGGATTTAAATCTAACAATTTTAATTTAAAAAGTATAATCCGCTCATTTTTAAATTTTGATCTCTGTCTCGGATCGTAACAATGAGATGAATGTGAGATTTGCAGTTTAATTTCCTCTCTACTTTTGTTTAATTCATATCTATTTATATATTGAATTAGTAATAGATTTAAGTTTTAAAGAACCAGTCCACTCGGCAAAAAAGTTGTTTTATAGTCCGTTTCAGCCCTAACTAAAAAAATCTGGACCAAAAATTCAAAGTCTGAAGTTAGCATCTATACCACCTACTTTTTCGCTCCCTAACACACTTCATGCGATCTTCTTGTTAGTCTTATTTCAGGTTAATATTGATCATAAATCGCTTCATGTAATCTTCTTAGATCCGAGCCAAGGTTCTAATCAGGAACATATCCTAGCTTAAGCAGTTAAACCCTCTAATATCTATTTCCAATTAAATCTATTGAAATGTTGGATATCAGACTTGCATCTCATTTTCTTAAAAATTAGAATAAATACTAATTAATGCCAAAACACGAATTTTTTAGTTGTTACCAAGAAAAATTCTAAAGTAAGACTATTGAAATATTATGTAGGTTCATCGAATAACATGATGATTAAGATCGTTAGGATAGGCAGCTTTTTTATATGCTAATTTTGTTTGGGTTATAATGATGCTAAAATAACTTTTGGCCTTGTATAAAAATGTGCTTTCTTAAAGCTCAATCTCTTTCGAACTCTATAATCCAATGCACAAGTACAGATGTCAAAAAGTACATTTTTGTGATTTTTGGGATCTGGAAATTAATTTTTCTAAAAATGACCCATATGGGAGTAATTTTATGGGGGAGCAAGGATGTAGCTGTAAGGAAGGGGGCAATGACGTAGCTGCAGGGGAGACCTGTGCCTCCCCCATTCGAGCCGAAGGCACCTGTTCTCCCTGTTCAAATTAATTGTCCAAAAATGAAATGGTATCATCAGGAAAACGTTTATTTTGCCTTGCTTATTTATGGGCTCATCCCATTTGTAAAGTTTGAATTAATTCATAAAGATCAAGCGGAAATTCATAAATAGAAGCTAAGTCATTAGCAATTATCTAAACTACCGTATTTCCTCTAAAATAACCCTGGAAGTTATCTTTTTCAACCCCCTATTTGGCCAAAATAAAAAATCAATCTGGATGAAAATTCGAAACACCCCAGAACGTCCATTTTACATAAAAAAAACTAAAGTTTTGATTTTCGTTTCAATACATCGACCCTGAATCAAGGTCGAGAAAGCATTTTCACGCATCGGGAATGCGCACATGGTACTTGAATATAAAGCTGAAAATCAACTTGTACAATTTCTTTTTTTTCTTGCAAAAATTCCTGTCCATGTAATCATCTCCAGCAATCAGTTTTTCGAAGACCTGACTAAAAGATTGATTTCCTCACGAATCAAGACTTTTTTCCCTCGTTCATCTCGTAAACAATTGCCTTCCAACCAATGAATCTTTTCAACAAAAAGCGATTCTTTTTTCCTCATCAGCGTGTCATTATTTTACTTTGAGAAAATTGTAATTTCGAGCAAAAAAATAATTTAAACTCCGTGATTGAAAAAAATCACACACCCAGAGAGCACTCGCTTGTCTTTTGCTTGAAACAACTGTTCCGAACAAGAAAACGACTCATTTGAATTGGTCCATCTCGGACATTTCTAACGCCTAAAATAATGAGCCGATAATAGCCACTTGGAAAGGTAAGAGATAAGGAGGAAGAAGAAAAGCATGAGATTTTAGACATGTGGTTATATAGGCAAAATGTATAAAGTTGTTTTTTGTTGCCGAAAAATGTGCACTTTAAATTGTTGTTTGTCTCCATTAGTGTCTATTTTTGTTTGAAAAATTTTTTATAGACTAATTTTAGCTTAAAGGACTTGTCCCTGAAAAAAGTTGTCATTTTTGGTATTCAAAAAGTTCATGAAAAATGCAGCATTTTTTATTTTTACAGTAAATTCTGAATCATTATCGTTTTTGAGATAGTCAAATCCCGCAATAGGTCACTATTGGTACCCGGTAAAAAACTAACCTTTAACAAGTCACCAGTGACTGGTTTGTTCTCGCTTCTCACTTTTCCCATCCAACTCAGAAGCTCTTCTTCCAACGCGTTCAATTTCGGCGGATTCAAATTCTTGTGCTTTTCATTTCTTCCTTATCCAATGGCTTGGATCGTATTGTTTCGTTCTTTCAATATTCGCATGATCGTAGATCTTGGTCGATTAAATTCGTACGCCTACCAATGATTGCTTCAATTTTTTGCCGTTTGTTCAATGATTCTGAGCTTTTCTACGAGATCAAGGCTTCTTCTTTTGCGTTTTGATTCCATCTTTTCGTTTTCTTCAATGTCGACGCTAAAAAAAAGTTAATTTTAGTGCTAAAATATCCAACTCAAAAAGGGCAAAAAAGGAAACATCATGTGTTTACCAATGATTGCTTCGATTTTTTGCCGCTTTTTCAATGATTCTGAGCTTTCCTTCGATATCAAGGCTTCTTCTTTTGCGTTTTGATTCCATCTTTTCGTTTTCTTCAGTTTCGACGTTAACAGTTAATTTCACTGCTAAAATATCCAACTCAAAAAGGAAAAAAACAAGGAAATCGACAAGAAAGCGTTAATAAAAAGCGATTTTTTTCAACGNGAGCTTCTCTTCGAGATCAAGGCTTCTTCTTTTGCGTTTTCATTCCATCTTTTCGTTTTCTTCAGTGTCGACGCTAAAAAAAATTAATTTTAGTGCTAAAATATCCAACTTAAAAAGAGCAAAACAAGAAAATCGACAAGAAAGCGTTAATAACACGCAATTTTTCAACTCGTTTTAACAATTTACCAATAAAACAGTTCGTTTCAACAATCTTTCATTAAAATATCTGACCTTTAACAAGTCACCAGTAACCGGTTTCTTTTTCTGTTTTTTTATCCCTACAACTTTTTGAAATCTTTACAATTTTCAAAGCCAAATATCGAAATAAAAAGTTAACATTATCCCTTTCTCCCTATTGTTTCGCATGCAAATTGTTGTCAAAAGTAAAAACCAGTCTGCTGATTCAAGTTGGATTAAAAATTTAATTTAAATACCGTCATAAGATATAAGATCCAAGTCGCGCCTCTTTCTCAATATGCTGTTTGTCTCAAAAAATGTCAAAAATTGAATACTTTTGAAATGAATTTATAAGCGCATCTTAATCCAGCTAGCAGCAGAAGCAGAAATGCTTCTGCGGACAAAATTGAATTTTTTTATTAATTGGGATGAAAGTATAATGTTTGCGGTTTATACTTCCTTGCAAAAATAATCGAAATTTGTATACTTCGTATGGGGCCATCCAGATATTACGTTATATAACGTTATCATATGTGGGGGAGGCCAGCCATCTTCACAAAAGTTGATAACGTTAGTGCATTTTTCATAACGTGGGGGGAGGGGGCACTAGGCCCCTCGTTACGGCCTTTTTGCACTAATTTTTAAGTAATTTTGATTAATTTTAACTTTAAAAATTCAATTTTTTCATAAAAAATTGAAAAAAGTTTTTTATGATTTTCCCCTCCTCCATTTTTGAAATCCTGACAGGTCGTAACAAGCGGTCTCTGTAACGAGAGATCCGTAACGAGAGCCCGTAATGAATGGTCGTGAATTCGAGCCATAACGAGGGGCCTTATGTCGGCACACACTTTTTGCCGTTTTTCTATGAGTTGAAACATACGTGCAAGGATTGTGTTGTTGTTTCTTTTTGTAACTTGTGTGTGCATCCCTAGCTAGCTTTCTTCACTGTTAAATTTTTTCAAAATTTTTTAATTCAGATTCCTTTTTCTAAAAATCTTTATAGAAGAGAATCCATTAATTTTATTACTTTTCGACCAAATTTACATCCGATTTTCTAATTTAAAATAATCCTCGACCCCAATGGCTAATAAATACAGCACATGACTTTTCCGTTTTCAAGAAAATTTTCTTTACGTAGGCATTAGACGTTGTATTTGAATTGAATTTACAGGATGCCCAAAAAAATGGCACTTATGCGATTTTTGTACTTTTTTCAAAAAACTAGATACCGAGTAGTAAACACCGATGGGGACAAAACGACCACGCAGGGATGCCGATGGGAAAATTTTTACTCGCGGCTTCGCGCTCCGAGTGAGCGCCTGCAGCGCTCGGTCTCGCGTCCTAGTGGTTCATCGCGTCCTTATGCCGAACTTCGATTTAGTAACAACGACCACGCAGAGCTGCCGGCGGGAAAATTTTGTAAGAAACCAAATTTAAGTAAAAAAATTTCCCGCTGGCATCCCTGCGTGGTCATTTTGTCCCTCTTTCGGTGTTACTAAATCGAGGTTCAACTGTAGTCCTTATGTCGTTTCATTCGTATCGTTCCATCTTCTCCATTTCATTAGAGCCTATGCCGTTGTTTCATTTTTGAATTTGCCTGAATATTAACACGAAAACCCTGAATTTGGTTTCGTTATGTCGTTTTATTCATATTGTTTCATCTTCTTCGTTCCATTAGAGCCTATTCCATAAAATCCTCGTTTCGATCAAGTTTCAAAAGCAAAGCCCACTTCCTTATTAGTAGAGGAACCTCCGTTTTCATAAAATTCACACATCATTTTCTTTCAGTTTCCTTCAATTGACGTGATATGATTTCCAGACTTCCGATAAGTCTTAAATCTTAAGAGATTTTCTGGTAGTTCATTTATGTTTTATCTCCATAATGTGGGTGTCAATTTTTGAGACTTTTAAGTTGATATCACCGTGTAGCTATATTTATTCGTGAACATGCATAAATGTTGGACTGTTGACGAGGATTATCTTGCAAAGGCTTCAAATATTTTATATGGACTCTTAAGATCAAGTTATTAGGCAAGGCTTTGACGTAATTTGTACAAATAGATTTTGGAAGTTTAAAGACTTTGATGTGCAAAATGTTTATTGGATGGTTCGAAAAGTTCTGAAAAAAAACTTTTTGAAAATTTCTGAAAAACTTAATTTTTTGGAGCTGATTCAGGGTTTTCGTTTCAATATTCATGTTTTCGTTTCAATAACCCAAAACATTGTCCAAATTGGATAATTTGTTGCCCAATTCAATCGTTTCCGGAAATTTGTGCAACCCTGGCCGTGCCACTTTTTGTACGAATGTACAAAAAGGGTATGCTTTTCTTATGGCATCGAAAAATTCAGACAATCTTTAATCTTTGATACCAGACAGAATTCTTGATACAAGAATGATATCAAAAAGCAATTCTGCACACATTCTGTTTCTTAAATTAGTCCTAAAACTCTTAATTAAAATTATTTTTCAAAACATTTTTCCTAAGATATTTTTAATTAGCACCATTGAAAAAATCTTCTTCTCTAAAGCATTGTTAATGTTGAGAATTTAAATCTTTTTTTCTTCTTGGAACATGATTATTATATATTTCTTGTTTAGGGTGGAGATTTTTTAGAAAGATACTTCTTAGACNAAAATCTTCTTCTCTAAAGCATTGTTAATGTTGAGAATTTAAATCTTTTTTTCTTCTTGGAACATGATTATTATATATTTCTTGTTTAGGGTGGAGATTTTTTAGAAAGATACTTCTTAGACAATTTTTATTCTTTAGAAAATTTAAAAAATCTTCGAATTACTACACTACACTATAGGGGGAACACCCACGTGAAAAATTTTTCGAAAATTTTTCTGGAAATGACCCCTCTAAGGGTAAAAACATGCGGGGAATCCGACTTTGACATTTTCGAAGCAAAAAAACACTTCCCTGATTCAGGGAAAGCCTGTATATTGAAGCGAAAATCGCATTTTTGCGACTTTTGCTTCAATACACAGGCCTTTTCTGAATCAGGAAAGCATTTTTTTGCTTCGTAAATGTCAAATCCGGATTTTCCGCATGTTTTTACCCCTAGAGGTGTCATTTGTTTAAATTTTTTCAGGGTTTGAATTTGCCTGAATATTGACACGAAAACCCTGAATTTGGTTTTATTCCATTATGTCGTTTCATTCGTGTCGTTTCAAAATATTTTTTCATCGAACTTTGTATTCTTCTTCCATCACCTGACTTTGCTGTTTGATCAAAGTTTTTGAGAGCAGTTCATTTAACGAATTTTTTGTTTAAATTTAAACAACGAACTCAAGCCACGGCTTAATGATCTTGCAATTTACAATCAAACAAAAGCACCCCGATCCAAGGATCGAAAATAATCAATTGTCTGTTGAAATTTTTCAAGGAAAAAAAAGTTGGCTTAGAGTGATGTTTGGATCTGAATTTTGATTGTTAACCAAATTTTTATGCTATTTTTAAAAATTGTTAAACAAAAAGTTTTTAAAGGATCATTCCACCCGGGAAACATTGTGATGTTGGAAAGTAAGATTAAACCTAGGACTAAGCTTAAGCCCAAGCCTAAGTCTAAGCTTAAGTCCAAGCCTACTCGGAAAAACACAATGAAAAATTATATATTCGAAAAGTTCATGAAAAATGGAGCATTTTTTGTTTTTACGACAACCTCTAAATCGTTATAGTTTTTGAGAAAATTGCGTTTGAAGTTTGCATTTTTGAAATCCCTCTATGTATTACAACGAAAACATGAACGCAATGAATCGTCCCGTTTTTTTCGTCCCTTCGATTCGTCCCGTCCTTGTCTATGCTGAATTTGCACTGCGTTCATGTTTTCGTTGTAATACACAAAATTTCAAAAATCGTTAACTTCAAATGCGATTCTCTCGACAACGTTAACGATTCAGAGGTTGCCGTAAGAACGAAAAATGCTCCATGAACTAACTTTTCATAGTGTTTTTTCCGTGTGGATTGGTGCTTTCAACTAAATTTTTTGCTATTTTTAAAAATTGTACAAGAATTTTTTAAAGATTTTTGATGACATGTTGTATTCTACATGGAGTACAACTTAAGTGTTTTCTTCAAAACTTACTAAAAATATCTAATCCATATATGAAGTTTGGTTTGATTTTGTCCAATAGGCTTACAAATTGTTAAAGCTTAATTTGTTTTAAGTGTAGAAATGAAATTGTTTCTTGTCTGAGCCGAAAATCTTGATTCTGGGTCGCATTTTTACAATTTATTAGTCGAGCAAAGTCTA
Organism: Acrobeloides nanus; assembly: GCA_900406225.1. NCBI lineage: Eukaryota > Metazoa > Nematoda > Chromadorea > Rhabditida > Cephalobidae > Acrobeloides > Acrobeloides nanus. The sequence goes on along the minus strand of OZJO01017193.1, from coordinate 1,414 downwards.
TACCCTCCATTTTCCATATATGGAATTAAATGTCACATGGAAACCTTTAATTTCAACTTAAAGAATTGATGTTGTGGACTTTCGGCTTATAAAAATTAACAGGCTTCTATTCATTTGGAAACATCAAAATTAATTAAAATTTAATATTTATAAAATCTTGTTTTTTAAGTAGCCCTAGTCTTAAGGCTTCTAGGATTTTACAGGGTGCACAAAAACAACTGGATTCTGGCGATTTTTTCAGAAATTTTCAAGTTGTTTAAGCGGAAAAAAGTTGTGTTGTTTTTGTGCCATTTTATTGATATTCGCAAAGTTTATAAAAAATGGAACATTTTTTGTTTTTACGGTAAATTCTGACTCGTTGCCGTTTTCGAGATAATCGTGTGTGAAGTTGGCGATTTTTGAAATTTTGTGTATTACAACGAAAACATGAACTTGTTAATTTTGTCCCTGATTCAATAAAATCTGTATATTGAGAAGAAAATAATTCAAAATCCTTGAGAACATTTAGAAAAAAATTAATGCAGCATTTTTTATAACTCATCGAGAAGAATAAAATGCCACCAAAATTATCCAGTTTGAAAATTATTTTGGGTTATTGAAACGAAAATATTTGAAAATTTTGGAAGAAGATTTTCGTTTCAATAACTCAAAGCAATTTTTAAATTGGATAATTTTGGTGGCATTTTATTCGTCTGTTTACGGTTACGTCTAGAACTTCTTTTTCTTATTGCTTCTTCTTCTACTACTACTTCTTTTTCTTTTACTTCTTCTTCTACTACGACTTCTTTTTCTTTTACTTCTCCTTCTTCTTCTGCCGATTCTTCTTCTGCTGTTGCTTCTTCTGCGACTACTTCTACTACTACTGCTTCTTTTGCTGATTTTTCTTCTGCTGCTGCTTCTTCTACTACTATTACTTCTTCTTCTGCTACTTCTATTGCTGCTGCTGCTTCTTCTTCTACTACTACTTCTTCTGCTACTGATTCTTCTTCTGCTGCTTCTACTACTACTACTACTTCTTCTTCTGCTGCTGATTCTTCTTCTTCTGCTGCTGCTTCTTCTACTACTACTACTTCTACTATTACTTCTTCTTCTGCTGCTGCTTCTTCTTCTACTACTACTTCTGCTAGTGATTCTTCTTCTTCTTCTACTACTCCTTCCTGAAATTTTTGAAAAAATTCGAGTTTTGCCACACTCTGTATCTTGAATTTTTCTGCCTGTTTGTTTCCATGAATTAAATTTGATAAAGTAGGCGTCCAAATTTCAAATAAAAAAATTCAATTAAACTTATAAATTTGTTGTGAATATTGCTTTTTTTTATAAAATTAATTATGTGACGTAAGCAGTCACATTTCATAAATTTGTTTCCGTCAATCTCTTTATTCAGATATCTACTGTAGATTCTTCCTTAAAGCGT
>OZJO01017190.1:0-11727 GCA_900406225.1 Acrobeloides nanus | reverse complement strand
TCAAAATTATATTTCTGGGGGTAATTTCATGCGGGGAATCGATTGCGCGCATTCTCGAAGCTTGAAAACGCTTCCCTAACCCTGATTCAGGGAAATAAGAGTATATTGAAGCGAAAATTCAACATGTATTAATTTACCCTGAATCAGGGTCAGGGAAGCGTTTTCAAGCTTCTAGAATGCGCGCAATCGATTCCCCGCATGAAATTACCCCCAGAAATATAATTTTGAGGGAGAAATTTGAAAATTTTTCGATTTTCGCTTCAATACACACATCTATTTCCCTAAATCAGGGTCAAGGAAGCATTTCCACGCTTCGGGAATGCGCGCAATCGATTTTTCGCATGATTTTAGGCCTATATAGGCTGTTTTGGCAAAAGAAATTTTTCGAAAAAAATTTTCGAAAAATTTGCATGAATGCGGTTTTTTTGGCCCACCCTGTACTGAAAAAAATTTCATCGAAAACGAGCGAAAAATGCCGCTTTTCTATATACTTTTTGAGTGGCAAGAAAAGTGCAACAAATCATATGTTTTCGAAGATTTTGGTTTGAAAATAATAACACTAGCGTGTTCCGCGTCAATTTTTACCCCTAGTGGGTGTGTTTCGGTAAAAATTTTGGCGCTTTTTACTTTGGCCTTGGGGATCACGTTAAGTGGAACCCCCCAAGTTCAGTAGCTCCGGAATTTCCTTTATTTTTGAAGCAATTCTTAAAAAAAAATATTTTAGGGCCATTAATAAATACAGTCAAACATCGATATAATGGCACCCCTAGGGGTGCTGTTATATCGAGTTTTTTCCTCACGGAGCTGCTCAAATCGCTCGGAATCGTGTTTTTCGACCGCGAAAACGCCCTAGAACTCGAAATCGGCAAAATTTACTAATAGGACTTACATTTTTGACCTCGTTGTGTGCTAAGGAATGGGATCAAAAATGAAAATTCTAACAGCAACAATAAATTTAACCGATTTCGAGTTTTATGGAGGTTTCGTAGTCGAAAGACATGATTCCGAGCGATTTGAGCTGCTCCGAGCAACAAACTAGTGTGGAATTACAAGGGGGTATCGTTATATCGAATTGGATGGGGAGTGCCGTAATATCAAGGTTCTCTCGGGCTCGGATTCGAACCCACCCCTTTATGAGCAAAAAGCGAGAGCCATATCACTAGGCGGTGCTAGTCGAGAATAGATTTCCAATGAAACTTTATGTATCCAATGAAAGTTTTATGTATCCAATGAAAAAATCCAAATTTATACGCCAGATTATATAAGATAAAAAGTTTAAATAACAAAATAGCGACAAAAATTCTATAGGCATAGGCTTAGACCTAGGCTTAGGCTTAGGTCTAGGCTTAGACCTAATCCTATGCCTATGCCTCAGCCTAGGCTTAGGCCTAGGCCTAAGCCTAAGCCTAGGACTATTCCTATGCCTAAGCCTAGGCATATTTGACTTAGTCAAATATGACTGAAAGACATTGGATACATAAAGTTTCATTGGATACTTATTCTCGACTAGCACCCACTCGGCTATGAAGGTCGGTCTCGTCGGGAAATTTAAACGAGTGACTATTTTTCAGTTTTTTTTCATTGAAACGTTCCGAATGTCGAATCTTACAGAAATTTGAAAAAAATCAGACAAAATCATAACAAATTCGTTTAGTTCATTCACTATAACAACAATTAGACATTATTTTAAATAAAGTCAACTTCAATACAGAAATCGTGTTTTATATATCATCAATTTTTTAAAAATAAATTCGCTTTCATATTTGGGTGCTTCAAATGCAAGCACCTTTACAAGAATTCTCAACATCTCACACAGGGCTTCTTTCTAAAAAATGTTTTGTTTTCCTTAAAAATACATAAACTATGCTCACTCTTTCGAAGTGCATTAATGATATAATCTTTGTTACAACCTGCACTTCTGTAATTGTTCCCAACACCTATAGGTACTCCTCTCTTTACTATGGAAGCACCATTATTTACATTTGCACAAGCAAAACCCAAGCAAGATCTTTGTACTTCATCCATTGGGCTTCGCTCTAAATTTGTTCAAATGCTAATTTGACATCGGGAACAAATAAATTACTATTTCGAAAGAGATCAACATTTAGATTTCCACATGCTAGCCCCGAGCATTTATTTCCGACATCATGAATAGGACTTCTTTCTAAAAAATTTTTTGATGTAATTTTTTATACACTACGCTTACTATCTCGAAACACATCAGTGAGACAACCTGCACTTCTGTCATCGTTATAAATATCCATTAAGGGCGATGCTTGTACTTGAACAAAATCAAATAAGATTGCTAGTAATATTACTTGAAGCTTCATGTTAACTAAAAAAATAGTAGGAATTCTTTTTAATATACCCATAGTTTAAAAAATACTATACGCTAGAACTATTTTTGTTGACTGCAGTTCATTCATTTATATATGAGTTTATGAAACTTTACAAAAATTTGCTTACAAATCGTTCGTCAAAATTAATCACATCTAATCGAAAATACTCAATGTTAACTCATTAATTTGTATTCTTGAGCTCCTCGATTGACAAAAAGATAAGATGCACTTTCTGAACGACTTAATAATTGAGTAATTTTGCGTCAAAAGCAGACAAAAAACATAAGGATCCTCATCTTCTTACGATGTTTATCTTTATTTCGACAAAAATCTATTGTTTTATTTTTTACTTACATTCAATTTTTTGGTACTATTAAAGATCAACGATCGCATTGAACATGAATTTTTTCTCGATTTTGTTTCTGAAAATGACCCCTATGTAAAATGGCTCAAAACGGTCATTTTCCCTGAATCAGAGTCATGTAAGCATTTTCATACATTCACAATGGACGCAATCGATTCCACGCCTATAAATACCCTAGTAAAGTCGAAAATTTCATCAAACATCGACTTCTATAGCCAAATATCAACATTTTATTAAGTTGCAACATCGAAAAACCCCAATTTTTTGAAAAAGTTTGGATATTAACACGAAACTTGCCTCATTCTCAAAAAAGGCCCATTGGATCGTATTCAGCATACACTCTTACCTAGTACTGACAAGAAAAATTTGTGAGAAAATTTTGAACGGTACTCACTTAGCTCGCACCGTTCAGGGAAATCAAATCATTTCTGAATTGTTATTATAATCTAGAAGATCCGAATAAAGTCTCGATTATATTTGATCAGATATCCAACAGTAAGTCAAGTCAAACAGTAAACCGACTCTTATTTTCGATACAATAATTTCCAGCCGTTATAGGACCAGTCTACTTTTGGGAAGTTGATTTTATAAGAAAGAGCAGAAAGTCTGAGACTTTCTGCCCTTTCTTATACGGGGAGGGGGGGGGGGCAAAAATTTCATTATGATTTATCGAATTTTAATTGTCCCCAGTCACCTCACTTTTTTGCAATTTTTCTCCATGAAAATGAGGTGTACGTCCTATGGTGTAAAAATAAAAAATGATCAGTGAACGCAGTTCTATATGATAGGCTAATTTCCAGAAAATCGATTTTTCAGTTGCACTGGTCCTTTAATGATTTAGGAAAAAAGAAAGATGGCATTTTTTATAACTCATTGAGACGAATTTTATGACACAAAAATTGTTGAATTTGAAGAATATTTTTATTGAAACGAAAATTCTGACTCAGAGTTTTCGTTTAAATAACCGAAAACATTTTCCAAATTCAATCATTTTGGTGTCATTTTATCCGTCTCGATTAGGTATAAAAAATGCCATCTTTCTTTTTACTAAATCATCGAGAAATTTGAATTTTATAATAATTTATTAAATAATTTCAATGAAAAATTTCATTGATGCCTGAGTACCGACTCTTCACTTCAATGTTTAAAGTTGTTTGAAAATGTTTTTCACTCTTTTGTTTCTCATAACTTTTTACCGTTAGATTTTCTAGTAGAGGTCCAAAAGCAAAAAATGCTCAGAATTTTCTGCTTTTTCTCATAGAATCAACTCCCCGAAAGAAATGAAATAGAACTCATAATATTGTGCAAGATTTTTATTTATTTTATTTTTTCGACCCTTCGTTTTTAACGATTTTCGAGAGAAAGCCTAAAAACACTAGAGAAAATGTTTTTATTGAAAATGATTTTTTTAAAGTTTTAAATTGAATAGTTTTTATGAATTTATATATCATCAATTTTTTGAAATTTGATTTCTTATTTGGGTGCTTCATTTACACCCTCTTCATCAAAATTTGTCTTCGAAGGTTTCCTCCATTTGAGAGCTGTTCATTTCCATCACTTTTAATATTTTCGCATTCAATGCCAATGCATGTATTTGAGCAACTAAAACCCGTGCAAGAATTTTTAGCTCTGTACATAAGACTTCTTCCTAAGAATTTTGGATTATTTTTCGTTTCTCAATGAAAAGCTAACTGTTTCTGGAGAGATCGACTTTCACATTTGCACATGCAGCACCTTTACAAGAATTCTCAACATCTCGAACAGGGGTTCTTTCTAAAAATGTTTAGTTTTCCTTAAAAATGCATAAACTACGCTCACTCTTTCTATGATCTTTGGTACAACCTGCACCTCTGTCATCCATTGGGCTTCGCTCTAAATTTTTTCAAATGCTAATTTGACATCAGAAACAAATTAATTACTATTTCGAGAAAGGACAACATTTACATTTCCACATGCTAGCCCCGAGCATTGGTTTTCGACATCATGAATAGGACTTCTTTCTAAAAAAATGTTTTGATGTAATTTTTTATACACTACGCTTACTATCTCGAGATACATCATTGAGACAACCAGTACCTCTGTAACTGCTCCCAACACCTCTCCCACCCCCTCCCCCTCCTCCTCCCCACACCATGGGCGTGTTGCTTGTACTTGGACCAAAGCAAATAAGAAAATTTTTAGTAATATTCCTTGAAGCTTCATTTTAACTATGAAAATAGTAGGAATTCTTTTTAAAAAATGCAGTAGTTTATAACACACTATACGCTAGAACTATTTTGCTGATTTCAATATGGTTCGTTTATATATGAGTTTATGAAGCTTTCGCAAAAAGCTTTAAAAAAATTTGCTTAAAAATACTCATCTTTCGTCAAAATTAATCATAACTCATCAAAAATACTCAATGTTAACTCTTTAATTTGTATTCTTGAGACTCTCGGGTGATAAAAAGATAAGATGCAATACTTTCTGAACAACCTAATAAGTGAGTAATTTTGCGTCAAAAGCAGGTAAAAAAAAACATAAGGATCCTCATCATTTTACGATGTTTATCTTTATTTCGAAAAAAATCTACTGTTTTATTTTTTATTTACATTCAAATTTTTTAAAGTTTATTTAAAAATATAACAAAAACATTAGAAAACAAACAAATTATTATTTTAAAAAAGTTATAAAATTTATATGGTTATGTCACTTCTGTCAACCAATTTGGATCTTTCATTTTTATCTTCCAATAAATACTCGTCCGTGCTTTCCAAAATTTCACGAAGACGATCTTGATTCCAATGGTTAAAGTCAAAAACCAGTTGATCTTTTGATATTTTTCGATTATCCTTAACGATAATTAGTAAATCCAAATTTAAAAAATATAAAAAAAGTAATACTTTTATATAAGCCTTTGGTTCTTGAAGATAATTTTCGAATTTTACCATCAACTCAGAGAAACTTGGTCGACTTGTTGGGTTTTCACTCCAGCCTGAAATTTAACAGGCTTTCAGTTTTGTATCAGATCTTTGCGGGAATGACGCCTCTGTGGCGAGAGGGGGGTCTGTGTGACGAATCGATTGCGCACATTACCGAACCGCATACACTTTTCCGATCCCTGATTCAGGGAAAGGGTGGGTGTATTGAAGCTAAAATAAACCAAATCCGAATTTTCGCGTGAAAACTGGCTGTCTATTGGTTTTTCTAGACAAGAGATAGATTGAGCGCATTACTGATGCTAAATAAATGCTCGTATAACCCTGATTCAGGGAATAATATTTTTTCAAAGAATAAAAATCCACCCTTTTGGTGTTACCTTCTTAGGGGTAACTTTTAGAGGTCAAAATAAAAAATTCTTTCAGATAGTGTTCAACACGTCTAAACCCCTGAACACAAAAATTCACAAGATTTGGAAAAAATTTGAAAATTCGAGTTTTTCCCTTTGGGCAAAGGTGATTTTTTTAAACTATTAATTACATGACAAAATCGTAGTCCATAAAGTTTCCACACAATTTCTTGGCTGACAAAGTCTTTTTCCATTTTTCAACGCTTTATATAAAACATTTGAAACCTCTTCAATTTGCTTTATCGTCTTGTCTCTCGTTCCAGACATATAAACGATCTTTTCGTTATGCCAAACATCTTCATAGGGCAAAACTTTCGTACGAGTCAAGATCTCCCAGCAAGTCACCCCGAACGACCAGACATCAGTTTTTTCATTGTAAATAGCTTCTGTATGGGCCTTTTCAAGAACTTCCATAGCAGCCCAGAAAGTGGGTATGACTTGAACTTGGCCGTTTTCATCGAGTAGGTCAACCATCCTAGCTAGACCAAAATCAGAGACTTCTATGTGATGGAGTTTGTAGACAAGCACATTCCTGGAAGCTAGATCTCTATGGATAATTTTATGACTTGTTAAATAGCTCATTGCCTAAAGATAAGTTAAATCGTAATTTGGTCTAATAATTATTTAACCTTAGAAATTTGGTAACAATACAGCATTTGTTCATATGGCCCCACAAAAATTCCGTATTGGTTATTTTTCAAAACATTATTCAGAGAGCCAAAAGGGCGCAAAAGGGTGATTATCTTAATCCCTTTTGCAACACAAACTCCGACTAGCTTCGTTAAATTTTCATGCTTTAAAGATGCCATTACATTTGCTTCATTTAGAAAAGTCTAAAATTTAAAAACGTTTCTCTGCAAAGAATAGGCTTAGGCTTAAGATTAGTCTTACAAGGAAAGGTCATCAATTGATGGTGCGACTTTTAAAAAAGGTGTTCATGTAAAGCACCTCTCGTTTGCCTTTTTTGATTATCTCAAGGAAGTGTACCCATAATCAGTTAATTCCATAAAAAATAAAGGCAAACCAGGGGTGCTCTACAAGAATATGAACAACTTTGTTAAAAGTTGCATCATCAAATGGTGAACTTTCTTTGTTAGAGCTTGGCTTGGACTTAGGCTTAAATTAGACTAATGCTTAGGCCTAGGCCTAGGCTTAGTCATAGTCTTAGACATAGTCTTACAAAGGAAGTGTCTGAACTTTTGCTTTGGATTTTAAAAAGTTACTTCTTCACATTTGATTACATCCGGATTAATATCTTTGATCGCGACTGGAATCGAATGGTTGTCTATCTTGCAAATGCCCTACAGACTTTTTTATTTTTGAGATCTAGTTTTAAAATTTACCGCTTGAACAATACTAAAATGCCCCTCTCCGAGATAAGCACTTGCGCCTTTGGCATACATTAGATTTTCTAAGGGAATTATTCCAATATAACTGACGACTAAGGATGACTCTTTTTCATAATCCATTAAATCTCTACGTTGTTGATATTTTTTGCGGTAAATCTAAATTGATTACTCGTATAATAAAGAAAAAAGTCTACCAGAACAAAGATTAAAGCAATAAGTAACAAAAAGGCTATTAATATTATGAAAGAAAATATGAAAATGATCAGCAACTCTGTTTGTTCTGCTTCACCTCGAAATAAATACTTGAATGATTGAGTTAGCCTAAAAAGGAGAATTTTTAGTATACTCTTTAAATTCATCTCAGTAACAGAAAACGGTGGGTCTTATTCAAAGAATTAAAAAAATACCAATGCCAGCAAATCCAATTACAGGTAGTTACGCATACATTTCCTTCAATTTTACCGGTAAAATTTTTCCAACATTGCTTTTCATTAATACATTCAAAGTTAATTTTTGTTTTATTTCTTACAGCAATATAGTTTTCTAAATTAAATATTTTTATCTTATGAGTAGGTGTGCAAGAAATAAAAATTAAGGTACCCCACAAAAGTTTTTTTAAATTTACAAATTTTAAAGGCCTTTTTAAAAAAGAAAGAGCCCTGTCTAGCTGAGTTTATAATATTACATGATGATTCAGAAAAATGAGATTGTTTCAAAAATTTTCAAATTTTTTAAATTTTCACCAAAATAACCCTATAGGGGGTATTTATATGCGATAAATCGATTGCGCGCATTGCCGAATCTTAAGAAACACTTTCTCGAAAAGTCGAAGGTCCCAGGCAACAAAAAATTAAAGTTCTCTCCTGTCCTTGACCTGAAATGTTTTTTTATATACTCGGTAGTAAGTAAAAATCACCGTTGGAAGTAGCCCCGTTGCCTTCATGGTTCCGGAGATATACATATGGGCTATTTGGCCATATTGCCATTTTTTACCCAAAAGTTTTAATGGATAAAGTGTACCTTAATTAAATCCGATTTTTACAATCAAGGTGTCGTTGGGAAGCTGGTGATCTGCGCTACATCTTGGTATATTAATTGCCCCAAAACCATCATTTTTTGCTGATAAAATTACGTTTTTCTAAAAAAACTCCCTAAAATCCGACCCCCAAAAATGTCGTTTTTGTCACTAAAACCTATCATAGATGTCTGGTTGGGCTTAGATTGACCTATAAAAAGTTGCAGCAAAATCTCCCCTATCATCCTTTTTAAATTCCCGCCAAAGACCCTGATTATCAAGGTTTGGCGGGAATTTAAAAAAGTTGCGGAAAAAAATGTAAAAAATCGCCAACTTCAAACGCGATAATCTCGACAACGGTAGCGATTCAGAATTTACTGTAAAAACAAAAAATGCTCCATTTTTTATGAATTTTCCGAATATATATAAATTAGGGCAAATTTCGCCAATCTAAAGAATTTTTAATTTTTTACCTCCTTCAGTTGGAGACATGGAGACATTTTGTAGATACGCTTTTTTTAAATTTGTTCATAGGATGATAGGGGAGATTTTGCTGCAACTTTTTATAGGTCAATCTAAGCCCAACCAGACATCTATGATAGGTTTTAGTGACAAAAACGACATTTTTGGGGGTCGAATTTTAGGGAGTTTTTTTAGAAAAACGTAATTTTATCAGCAAAAAAATGATGGTTTTGGGGCAATTAATATACCAAGATGTAGCGCAGATCACCAGCTTCCCAACGACACCTTGATTGTAAAAATCGGATTTAATTAAAGTACACTTTATCCATTAAAACTTTTGGGTAAAAAATGGCAATATGGCCAAATAGCCCATATGCATATCTCCGGAACCATGAAGGCTACGGGGCTACTTCCAACAGTGATTTTTACTTACTCACCGAGTATATAAAAAAACATTTCAAGTCGAGGACGGGAAAGAACTTTTATTTTTTTTTGCCTGGCCATTGGGCCCATCTTCGACTTCTCAAGAAAGTGTCTCTTAAAAACTATTCCCTAACCATGATTCAGGGAGGAGGCTTGCGTATTGAAGAGACAATAGGCTAATTCAAGGTCAGGAAAGGGTTTTCAAGGTTCCGCAATGCGCGCAATCGATTATTCGCATAGAAAAACTCTTTAAGCAGGGCTGCGTCGGAGCAAAGTGGGAACAGGGAAGGAAACAGGATCAAAAAGTATATTACCGAATGTCTGGTAGCATAAATATTTTTTTAAATGACACAAGAATGCTTTTCAGGAAGGGAATTTCACTCGAGCAACAAAGTTTTTCAGCTAAATAAGAAGATATCTTCAAAAAACTCAAAGTTCCCTTCCGCATCCCTGCGTGGTCCTATCACTGGGAACTTTTGAGGTTTTTTGAAGATTTTTATCATATATTTTTATCAAACTGTAAAACTTATGTTGCTCGAGTGAAATTCCCTTCCTGAAAAGCATTTTTGTGTCATTTAAAAAAATATTTATGCTACCAGACATTCGGTAATATACTTTTTGAGCCTGTTTCCTTCCCTGTTCCCACTTTGTTCCGACGCAGCCCTACTCTATAAAGTTATTTTGGTAAAAATTTAAAACTTGAATATTTTTGAAAAATCGCGCAAAAATCACAAAATTCTCATTTTTTGAATCATGTTATTTTTTCTACATACTAGGACATTCCATTAGACAATAATTATTGAAAATTCGCATAAATTCTCCGCATTTTGATACACACACGCCATTTTCTTCAAATTTTTCGCAATCCTAAACATGAAATTATAAATTCAACGCCATGAAAAAAAAGTCCAGGAGCAATGGTATGGTGGTAAACATCTTATTTTACAACTAGAGGGTTGAGGTTTCTATCTCGTCAAGGTTAAAAATTTTTTGAAAATCAAAATTCCGGACTTTTTCTTTGATTTTGAAATTGGCTATAAGCTTACAATATGACATTTCAGCGTTTCGTTTGAAAAATAATAACCAATAGCAGGACAGATGCCAATATCATTTTGTCCATTCCTCGCCGTTTTTAATGGTAACCTCCTTTCGCAAATATATGAAGCTAGAGTATATTGACAAAGCCTATCGTTCCAAGTGTTTTCTCTATCTTCATAATTATCTATATGGACACAAGGTTCGCCGCCTTTTCCATTTGGTTCGTTAGGAGTCCAATTGGTATAGTTAAATTTAGTTGAATCCAACCAAATGAACTTGTTTGGATTACTGACGTCGTTCACCAATCCGATCCAGATGCCAAAGGTGCCAAATGTTCTCGTATTGTTTATTAGAGCTAAGGAAATATTTACATAGTATGTCATTAGATAAGGCTTTAGGTTTTAGCAGAGCACAGTGGCGTAATTATTTGGGCGCATGGGGGGGGGGCGCTCCCCTCCCATTGCTGAAAAATTTGAATTTTTCACCTTGGTCCCCCTTATGTTTTTGCCCAAAATTTAAAAAATTTTTATCCAGAATTTTCCATTTTTTAACAAATTTTCCATTTTTTTAGCCTAAAACCCCGTACAAGGTCTCCGTGAAAAAAGTTGCATCACATTTTTTCAAACTTTTTTTAGTTTTTAGATAAAAATATGGATTTAAATTAGAGACAATAAAAAAAAGTTGTAAAATTTGTTTAAATACAGGGTGTCCGTCAATTATGTGAACATCGTGATTTTACATTTTTTTGTTACTCAAATATGTACTCTAAACTTATTTTTTATAGGTATAAAATGAAAGGCTATAAGAATTTGAGAGAAGCTATTATTCGTGCGCACGATCGAGGAAAAACACAATGTGAAATTGCCAATTTTCTTGGTATAGCACTGGGAACCGTCAACAAAGCCATCTGCGATTTGAAGAGACTGAAAGTCACGAAGACCGAAAGGGAAGGGGCCCAAAGAAGTCAGCAAGAAGCCGAAGAAACGTCTAACGAGCTAAAGGAATGATCAAACGAAAACCTACGACCAAAGCAAACTCAGTGAGGAAACTGGCTAAGAAACTCCACATCAATGTCGCACTGCTAGACAAAATAGACCCGGACAAAATAGACCCGGACAAAATAGACCCAGACAAAATAGACCTGGACAAAATAGACCCAGATCCTTAGAAAATTCAATTTTATTTGTATATTTTCAACAAAAATTTTTATTCCTTTAAAAATTTATGAGTCCTTACATTTTTTATGGCTTTGCTTTAGGCCTAGACTTAGGCTTTAGGCCTAGACTTAGGCTTTAGGCCTAGACTTAGGCTTTAGGCCTAGGCTTAGGCTTTAGGCTTAGGCTTTAGGCCTAGGCTTTAGGCCTAGGCTTTAGGCCTAGGCTTTAGGCCTAGGCTTTAGGCCTAGGCTT
>OZJO01017188.1:0-13784 GCA_900406225.1 Acrobeloides nanus | reverse complement strand
AAAAATCGATGCAAAAATCAATTTTTCCGCAAAAAATTCAAAAAAGTTTGTGTACTACAACGAAGAGCTTGTAACAAATTTCAAACGCAATTATCTCGAAAACTACAACGATTCAGAACATGCCATAAAAACAAAAAATGCTCCATTTTTCATGATCTTTCCGAATATATCATTTTTTCATATAGTTGTAAATTACTGAACTGGCCCTCTAAGCCAATGGTCAAAAATCGATTTTTTTATTATCAAAAATGGTCAAAAATAGATTTTTTTTCAAAAATGCCCAAAAAATCGATTTTATAAAAATCCAAAATTTAGGAGAAATGCATAAACTCGAAGGCTCGTGCCAAGTCTACTCATCCTCCATTGGCTATGTCCCACAACAGCCGTGGATACAAAACAAAACCTTACGCGAGAATATTCTTTTCCGAAGGCAACATGATGATTTTTATTATGACAAAGTTATCGAAGCATGTGCTTTACGAGAAGATCTTAATATTCTCTCTGCCAGGGACCAAACTGAAATTGGAGAACGAGTAAAAATTTACTGCCAATTTTAAAATTGGAGCTACTACACAATAGGGGGCCACCTACGTGAAAAAATTTTCAAAATTTTTTTTCTGAAAATGACCCCAAAAAATCGAATTTTCATGAAAAATTGAATTTTCGAGAAAAAATCGAATTTCCAAGAAAAAAGGGATAAAAACATGCCGGGGATCCATATTTAACATTTACGAAGCGAAAAAATGCTTCTCTAATTCAGGTAAGACCTGTGTATTAAAGCGAAAAGTCACAAAAATGCGATTTTTCGACTTTTCGCTTTAATACACAGGCTTTCCCTGAATCAGGGAAGCGTTGTTTCGCTTCGAAAATATCAAATTCGGATTCCCCACATGTTTTTTTAGGGATCATTTTTGGAAAAAATTTTCGAAAATTTTTTTCACGTGGGTGGCCCTCTATTGTGTAGTAGTAGCTCCCAAAATTGATATCTTAATTTAGGGCATCAATCTTTCGGGTGGCCAAAAAGCAAGGGTCTCTCTTGCTAGAGCAGTTTATCAGCGAGCCGATTTATACATTCTCGATGATACTTTGTCCGCTGTTGATAGTCATGTTGGAAATCACATTTTTGAAAACGTGATCGGTCCTCAGGGCGTGCTCAAGAATACGACGAGGATTTTCGCGTTGAATTCCATGGCATTTTTGAAATATTGTGATAGGATTGTTGTTATGCAGGGTAGGTTTAAAAAGACCAGTCCACTCGGAACAAATACTATGAAAAAGTTATATATTCGGAAAGTTCATGAAAAATGGAGCATTTTTTGTTTTTTCGGCATGCTCTGAATCGTTGTAGTTTTTGAGATAAATGCGTCTGAAATTTGAATTTGCGTTCATGTTTTCGTTGTAATACACAAACTTTTTTGAATTTTTAAATAAATTTTTGCATCAATTTTTTAAACTTTCATAAAACGAACATTTTAGCAATTTTTATAGCTAAATGAGACGAACAAAATGACACAAAAATTATTCAATTTGAAAATTGTTTTGGGTTATTGAAACGAAATCCCTGATTCATGTTTGTGTATTACAACGAAAACATGAACGCAAATTCAAATTTCAAACGCAATTATCTCAAAAACTACAACGATTCAGAGCATGCCATAAAAATATAAAATGTTCTATTTTTCATGAACTTTTCGAATATATAATTTTTTCATAGTGTTTTTTCCGAGTGGACTGGTACTTTAAGCTTAAAGAGAGGCAAAAGAATAACAATTTAGATGGGAAAATTAATGAAATTGGTAAGTACGAAGAGCTGGTGTCAAAATCTGAAGGTGCTTTCGCCGAATGGATGCGAGAATACTTGAAAAAGATGGTTGAGCAACAAAAGTCTAAGGAATCTACTATCGATGGTGTCGATGGTAAGCCATTGAAATTTTGATTAATTGTAAAGAATGCATTACTACATGACCAATTCGAATAATCTTTTCAATATTTTGAATGTGTCTATGTATTAGGGCGAAAACCTTGTTCCTTATAACTTGCACGTAACCGTTGCGCCAAAAGCCTTTTCATAAAAACACGACAAGATGGCAGCACAATGTGCGAGAAGAATGCAATAGAAAAGATCGCGATAGATAAAGATGAATGAGAAAAGGATGATTGCGTGCAAGCTATAAGGAACAGGGTTTTCTCGCTAATACACAGACACGTTTAAAGCAAATTCAATTTTTATCGAAAAATTCGAATTTTTCACACAAAATCAATTTTTCTAAAAAATGGTTTAAAGGACCAGTCCACTCGGAAAACAAGTTTGTGTATTACAGCGAAAACATGTATAAAAATAATAGATTCGGAAAAACCATGAAAAATAGAACATTTTTCGTTTTTACGATAACCTCTGAATCGTTGTAGTTTTCGAGAGAATTGCGTTTGAAATTTGAATTTGGGCTCATGTTTTCGTTGTAATACACAAACTTTTTTGAATTTTCTTTTTTGTTCCCGTGTTAAGCTTATATAATTTTAGAAGCTACTTACAGAGCTGAAATGGATGATGTTTTAAAAGAACTAGTAGGGTCACCCAGTGCTGGGATCCTGATACAAAGGTTGAGTAGTACGGAAAATGAGAGGAATTTCTCTCACATTTATGCTAGACAGGTTCGAAGATAGAAAGACGCAAAAAAATTTACATCTCATTTTAGACTTCGAATTTGTCAATAACTTCAACATTATCAGATCGACCACTTTGCCAACCACATCTGACAAATGTGCCCCAAGTAGGCAGGCTTGTTGATGAAGAGTACATGGAAGTTGGAAAAGTGAGCTTTAACAAAAAATTCGAAAAAATTGAAAAATTAATTTTTTCTCTAACACAGAAATACCCCTTCAAATTCCGGTATATTCTGTTATTTTAACTATTCTGAGCAACATTCAAAAAAATTTTTTTTTAAAGTTGTAAAAAAAGTCATGCTAAATTATAAGCAAAATTAAACATCCAATTTTTATAGTGAACTTGGTTCAGTGGTAGTACTCCAAGATTCGAGTCAAAGGGTCTCGGGTTCGAATCCCACCTGAGTCGATTTGATTTTGCCTACGAAAAAAGCTGTTATATTCTATGTGGTTAGACAACCAGGCAAAATCAAATCGACTCAGGTGGAATTCGAACCCGAGACCCTTTGGCTCGAATCTTGGAGTACTACCACTGAACCAAGTTCACTATAAAAATTGGGTTTTTAATTTTGCTTATAATTTAGCATGAATTTTTTAAACAACTTTTTTCAATAAAATTTGTTTGAATGTTAATCAGAATAGCTTAAAATAACAGAATATACTGGAAATTTGAAGAAGTATTCTCGTGCTAACGCATCCTTATAAGCCTATCATTTTTTCATTAGGTCTCTTGGACAATGTATCTAGAATACATTCGAGCGTTTGGCTTTAAACTAGCTCTAGCCTTTATGGTCGTCCTTTTCGGTATGAGTAGCACGGCGGAAACCGTGGCGAATATTTGGATGGCCAAGTGGACTTCGCAACTCAATCATGAAACCGCACAAACCAAATATCTTGCCATCTATGGCATCTCAGCTATAATGAATTGTAAAAATTCAAGAGGACCAATCCACTCGGAAAAAACCCTAAAACCCTATATAAAAATAATTCATTCGGAAAGATCATGAAAAATGGAGCATTTTTTGTTTTTACGACAACTTCTCAATCGTTGTAGTTTTCGAATAGTTACGTTTGAAATTTGAATTTGGGTTCATGTTTTCGTTGTAATAAACAAACTTATTCAAATTTCTTTCACAAAAATTGACTTTTTTTGCTCAAAAATGAAAAATAACTTCTTTTTAAACGCTAAAGGCTTAATCTTAGGCTTAACTTCACGGGGAAGAGCTCCATTATTTTTATTTAGATTTTTTTCCAAGTGGAGTGGTCCTTTCAAATTCGAAGCAAATTTTTAAAACATATCTTAGGTATTGGCATAGGAATTGCTGGGCTCATTTTCTCATGGGGTGCGTTCATTGCCAGCACTCGGCTTCATGATACACTTGTGTCTTCCTTGCTCCGATCTCCGATGTCATTCTTCGATACAACGCCCATGGGTCGGATTCTCAACAGGCTTAGCAATGTAGACATTTTTATGTTTTTCATATGACTCCGGAATTTTGGAAAATGCAAACTTTCTGAACAAAATTCAAAAAAATTTTTTGAAAAAAAAAATTTATAAAATTCATGTTAAATTCGAACAACACAAATATCCGGCCACACTCTGAACTTTTTAGGACATAGAACGAGCAGATGAAAGCCTTCCCTTAACTCTTTCTTTCATGTGTATTTTATTATCCGTAGTTTTCCAATGCATTGTCACGATTGTCATTGTGATCCCACCCCTACTAGCCTTGGCCATACCACTTTTTATCTTCTTCGTTATGCTTGTTGTAAGTTAAAGTTCTTATGGGTCACACAAAAAAATGAATCTCTATTTTAGCGTTATTACACTGCAACATCTGTGCAACTCCGAAGGCTTGTTTCCAAATCTTGGTCTTTGGTGACTTCATATGTCCAAGATTCCTATTTGGGCGCAGATTCGGTGCGCATTTTCAATGCTGTTGATCGTTTCCAAACGCAGATGAGACAAATGAGCGATATGACAATTGAATGTGATCATACTGAAATTACATCCAATCGGTATGTGGCTTCCAAAATTTCCAATGGGCTGTATGTACAAATGATGCTAAAGCTAACGCTAATAGCTCCAGCTAGTATGCACAACTGCTGCTATTAGAATAGCTACAGCTAAAACGCAAGCTTCGTACGAAAGTCATCGTACGAGTGTAAAATACAATCGTACGACGGACGAAATAGCCACAAGCTATCGTACGAATTCGATGGCTCGTACGACGAAATTTCGTACAATGGCCGAAATTCGTACGATGTTTTATTTTTGTCGTACGACACGTTGTATGACGTATCATACGACACGTCGTAATTGTAGTTAGTAGTAGTATGTGTCGTACAACGCATCGTACGACAAAAATACAACGTCGTATGATAAAAGTACGACGGCATCGTACGACAAATTTCGTACGATCGTGTTAGAGCTAGCTTTAGCGTCAGTTGTGCATACTAATGACACTGTTTTAGATGGATCCAGGTTCGACTTGATTTGCTAACACAAACCGTTGTCTTCGGTTTTATCATGATTGCTATATATCTGGGTGATCTCCACATAATATCCATGGGTATATTGGCCTTGGTGATCACCAATGGCTCTACTGTAATCAATTTTTATTATTGTTTTAAAAAGCAAAAAAAATTTTTAGTTCTCTGGCTTTTTGGGTGAAATTGCTCGATGTTGGAAAGATTCGGAAATGAATGTTGTTTGTGTTGAAAGAATTAAAGAATATGTGGAAAATAAACATGAAGTAAGACAAGAAAATTTTCACTTGATTCCCCTCATAAAATTACCCCTAGGGGAGTCACGAATTTTTCAATCTTTGACAAATTTTCATGGGAGGGAAGTCATTTTTAGATAAATAAATTTCCTGGTTCCAAAATATCCAAAAAAGCTACTGTTTTGTGCCACCCGATTTTATGATGTCTAATTTTTCGCTTTAATACATTTTCCCTGATTCAATGTGCGAATCGCAGAAAGTTTCAAGTATTAAAAATTTTTTAGGCCCCATGGCAAATCGACATCTACAAGCCTCCTTACAATTGGCCATCGACTGGCACAATCGTTTTCAAAGATTTTTGTCTACGATATCGGGAAGATACCGACTTGGTGCTGAAACATTTAAACTTTACTGTGAATGGTGGTGAGAAAATGGGAATTGTTGGGCGAACTGGAGCGGGTATGCTGTCATAAATCTTTCAAAAAAAACTGTAAATTTAGGCAAAACATCATTGACCCTGGCCCTGTTCCGATTGATCGAGCCAACAGATGGCACGATTCTTATTGACGGTGTGGATATTTGTCGAATCGGCTTGCATGATCTACGACATGCCTTGACTATAATTCCACAAGTATGGTCAAGTTTTTTCAAAAATTAAAAAATACATCAAAGATCGAAAAATTTTCAAAAATTAAAAAATTCGTCAAAAATCGAAAAAATCATCAAAATAAAAAAATTGCAAAAGTCATCAAAATACAAAAAATTCATCAAACGAGACGAATGAAACGAATTGCCTGAAACTGATTTACAAGAATCAAAACAATTTAGGTTTGAATTTGCCTGGATATTGACACGAAAACCCTGAATTTGGTATCGTTTCATTCGTTTCGTTCCATTCGTCCCTATACCCAAAAAAGCTGCCTTCAATAAAATCGTGTTTATTGAAACAATTGGCAAAAGAGATCACTAAATCCATGATTCTTTAGCTTTTCAAAAACTAAATCTATAAGTTTTGTAGGATCCAGTGCTTTTCTGTGGCTCTTTAAGGTCAAACTTGGACCCATTTGATGAGTTTACGGATGAAGAGATTTGGCTGGCTGTTGAACAGGCGCACTTAAAACAGTTTGTTGTTAATTTCGAGGAAAAACTGCAATACGAAATTAGCGAGGGCGGTAGTAATCTAAGGTTTGTTGTACATGAATCTAGACCGATTTTAGAGGACCAGGGGCCTGTTGCTTAGTTCCGGAACCGGAGATCGGAAGTAAAAACTTCCGACTTCCATCCAATTTAGTGCAAATTTTCCAAATCGGAACCGGAAGTCGGAAGTTTTTACTTCCGACCTCCGGTTCCAACTTCCGGTTTTGGGATCCGACTTTAGGTTTCGGAACTAAGCAACAGGCCCCAGTCTAAAAAGCACTGATTACTTTTGTTTTTAGTGTTGGCCAACGGCAACTGGTCTGCCTAGCTCGAGCCCTGCTACGCAAGAACACCAAAATTCTCGTCTTGGATGAAGCTACTGCTGCCGTGGACGTGGAAACCGATCGGCTCATTCAAGACTCCATTCGAGAATATTTCAACAACTGCACTATTTTAACGATTGCCCATAGGTTGAATACGATCCTCGATTATGACAAAATCTTGGTCATGGATGCTGGTGAAGTGCGAGAATTGGATACCCCAAGAAATTTGTTAAGTGATCCAAGTTCATTGTTTTCGTCTTTGGCAAGAAATGCTGGGATAACTTTAGCCTCGTTGTAGTCTATATTTTATTTTGTATTTTTGACACTACAACTTCAGTTATTGACGTTGTAGGCAGTAGAGCTCACTTCACAGTCGTTTCAAAATTGCCTCACAGGAATTAGTTCACGGAATTTAGTTTTGGAATTAGTTCACAGGATTTAGTTCAAGCAAGCTCGAGATCGCCTGAACTAAATTTCGTTTCAAGCATGTCAAAAAAGTTAGTGTCAATATTTGAGACTTAATGAGCTGACTTGTTATTTTTTGTTAATGTTATACTATTGTTGTTAGTCAAATAAACTTATCTATTGTTATTAACACTTACAAGGCTGATGGGGATTGGCGGTTATCCTACTAGGAGCTGAATAAAAAATGAAAATAAATGTTTGTTATTGTATTTAATATGTTCGGAACTTTTTTCACCAATGAGTAGTATCGCGAATAAAATTTTGGGGGCTAGTCGACAATAGGTATCCAATAAAACTTTGTGTATTGCTAGCCATTTTTTCTTGGTTCGCCTGTTGTCCTTCTATGAGCTTGTACAGTAGCGGAAAAAAACCTTTTTTTTGAATCGTTTAAACACTAAATTAACAAATTCAAAAAGAATTAATGTTATCGGACTTAGCTATCGTTTTTATCAGCCTTCAAAATCATGTTACACCGGTGTAACAGCCGGCATTAAAGAGTTAAAATAACAACAATCATCCGTCACATAAGGAAGTCGAATGGATTAGATTATATTGACGTAGGCAAACAAGGAACTTAGGAAAAATCTACTTTACATTTTCGAAAATTACTTCCCCAATAACCTAAGTTTAACTTTTTTCTATCATACCGAGTTTTCTATGCGCATAGACAAATTTTGAACGAGATCTAAAAATAAAATGAAGAAAAACATCTGACCTTGTTTTGTATTTGTTGACAATAAGATTGTTCAAAAGTTCCAAAAAACAGAAATTTCCATTTTATGCATGAATTTTTTTCTTGAAATAATCTTGCGTACTTTTGATTTTCCTTTTCTTGTGCAATCCTTGTGTAAGTGAAACAAATGACATCAACAACGGCTGGCCGCCCAGTGTTTTAGTTTCGTGGCTGCACTATATAAATACCGAAATTAGAGTGCATTTCAAGCTTTTGTTTTTGATTAGCTTTTGCTTGTCTAGCTTCCTTATAATTTATAGTGTTTTTTTAAAGGGTGATGAAAAGAAGTGACTATTCTCAAAAATTTTTTTGCCAAAACAGTCTATATAGCAGTAAAATCATGCGAAAATCGATTGCGCACATCCCCGAAGCGTGAAAATGCTTCCATGACCCTGATTCAGGGAAAATATAAAATTTTCGACCTTTTTTATATTAATACTTGATTTGAAAAGACCTTTCCCCATCAACAAGCCTCGGTGGTGCAGTGGCAAAGCAGCGGCTTATTGGTCTCAAAGGTCGCGGGTTCGAATCCCGCGTGGAGCTAAATTTTTTTACACAAAGTAAAAATGGAAAAATTTTGCAAAACCGAGGCTTGTTGATGGAGAAACGTCTTTTCAAACCAAGTAAATTTTGCAAAATTGTTCGATTTTTACTTTGTGCAAAAAGCGGGATTCGAACCCGCAACCTTTGTGACCAATAAGCCGCTGCTTTGTCACTGCATCACCGAGGCATGTTGACGAGGGAACGTCTTCTCAAACCAAGTATTAATATAAAAAGGTCGAAAAATCTATATTTCCCTGAATCAGGGTCAAGGAAGCATTTTCACGCTTCGGGAATGCGCGCAATCGATTTTTCGCATGATTTTACCCCTATCACGTATGTTTCAACCCATAGAAAAACGGCAAAAAGTGTATGCCGACATATCGGAAAAAACACCTATAAATTTTCTGCCAAAAATGAGGTATTTTTCAAACTTAAGGATTCCATATCTTTCTAAAAACGACGATTCACAAAAAATCACATCCTTATTGTTATGCAGGAGGGTCTGCCCGACAATCTACAAGACGACTTTTTTTAATTGGGTTTAAAATAAAAAAACTAGATAGGTTTTGAAGCATGATCACCCTTGGCAGAAAATCGGTCCTTTTTTTAATAAAAAAGAGTAAGGATTCCATATCTTTCTTAAAAAGACGATTCACAAAAAACCCATCCTTATTGTTATGCAGGAGGGTCTCCCCGACAATCTATAAGGCGAATTTTTTAAATTGGGTTTAAAATAAAAAACTTGATGCTTTTTGAAACATGATCAACTTGGCAGAAAATTGACCATGTTTTCAAGAAAAAAAGAGTAAGGATTCCATATTTTTCTTAAAACGACGATTCACAGAAAACCCATGCTTATTTTTATGCAGGAGGGTCTCCCCGACAATCTATAAGGCGAATTTTTTAAATTGGGTTTAAAATAAAAAACTTGATGCTTTTTGAAACATGATCAACTTGGCAGAAAATTGACCATGTTTTCAAGAAAAAAAGAGTAAGGATTCCATATTTTTCTCAAAACGACAATTCACAAAAAACCCATATTCAGCGTTACTCAGTAGGGTCTCCCCGACAATCTACAAGACCAATTTTTTAAATTGGTCTTAAAATAAAAATCTACTTAAGTTTGAAAGGAACGTGTATATGTTATTGGGCTGTAACATAAGTTGTTGCCGCCTAAAAAATATATCGAAAATCGGCATTTTTCGTTCGTTTTCGATGAAATTTTTCTTCAGTAGTGGGTAAGAGAGTATGCTGAATACGATCCAATCGGTCTTTTTGAGCGAAATTCATGTTTTCGTGTCAATATTCAGACTTTTTCGATAATTGGGGTCTCAAAGATGTACCTAGGTTTAAAATGTTGATATTTCGCTATAAAACTCGGTTTTTTAACGAAATTTTCGACATTCTTAGGGTTCTTCTAGGTGCTGAACACGAATCCGCCGTTATTTTTTGTCCTAGACCTCGGGGTTATGGTCAAAAATGGATTACAAAGAACAGACCTTTTGTGGAATTTTGCTTATAAAGAACAGACCTGAATTTTTGACGTTTTTACCCATCTCCCTTCCCCAGTAGAGGTACCGTCTGAAGTTAAAACTTGATAATTCCATCGGATTCGAGTTCCCCATAGCCGAAAACCCCAGAGTATCAAAAATGATCGAAAAACAAAAGTTGGCACAGACTTATTGCCGCTTGAAACAGACGTGAAATCGCAATAAAAAGTTGCCTGCACTTCAATAAAATCGTGTTTATTGAAACGATTGGCAGAACTACATGTTAAATCGTTTTAATAAACACGATTTTATTGAAATTCAGGCAACTTTTAACTTTTATTGATATTCGTTGAGAAGATTCCACTCGCAACTTTTTATTTCGTGAAATGTCAAAATTTAGAACCTTCGACAATTACGCAAGCGTTTCAATAAAAATGGGCAAATTTTGAATTTTCTAACTGTTTCAATTTATTAATTTACAATTTATTGAATGTCAACACGAACCGTGTGAAGCAAAAAAAGTTTTTTGATTATAGTATCAAACTTTCGAATAGCGAAAGTGCTTCTCAATTTTTATTTAAGCTAACAACAACTCCATAACATCACATAAGAAAAAAAGTAAAACCTTCCAAATGAAATTTTTGATTAAAAACTAAATTTTCAATAAATATATGGTTTCGCTGTTTCAAGAAATGGAAGGATTTACCTTGATAAATTTATTTTGATAGATAGTAAAAAACAATAAACAATAATAAAATTTAAATAAATCACAGGCTTTCTATTAGCGTCGGTAACTATCATTGCGACGATCTCCACCACCCATGCGACGATCACCACCTCCACGCGGACCTCCACGACCACGAGAGCGACCTATAAAAATTAGAAAGTAGTTGTCGATTAAGAAATCATAGGTGAGCAGAGGGGTTGCCAATTTTCCAATTTTTGCGTGGGGGTCGGCCACTTTTACGGGGAGTCAGAGCCATAGCCAGAAATTTTTTTAGGGGGGAGGGGGTAATTTTTGGGTCGGTCCCCCAAATTATAGAGGGGATCAAGGCAATTTTTTCGAGTTTTTCTATAAAAATTTCAAAAATCACCTTGTTCCTCCCTTATGTTTTTCGCGTCGACAAGCGCAAAAAATTTTTTGTTGAAAAATGGAAATTTTTAGACAATTTTGGTGAAAAATGCATAATTTTAGACATTTTTTGTGCAAAAAATCTAATTGGGGACCATTAGGATTTTATATTTTTTGAAAATTTTGCGAAAAATCAATAGGTGATTTTTTCAACTTTTGAAAATTTTAATTGCCAATCACTGCCTACTTATGAAAGAAATTGTCTCACCTCCACGTGCACCACGACCACCTCCACGTCCTCGCATAGGCTTCTTCCTTGGTTCGTCATCGATCAAAAGAGTGTCCAATGCTAACGAATCCGGCAACACGACATAACGAATATTGTTCCCTGTAAAAATTCTAAGTGGCGAATATGTCAAGTACTCGAAATTTCGAAAACGGTGCCGTTAATCGATTCATCTCGATGAGTTATGATAAAAAAAAAACTCAAAAAATAAAATTTTATGTTTTTGGTCATATTCAGCTCAATTACGACTGACTCACGGTTTAACTTCTTTTGAGGGGTTCAAAATAACCTAATTTGAAAGATTTTTGGGTCCCCTTATGTTTTTCCCACATTGAATTTCAAAAAAAGGTATATATTCAGATAAAAATCATTTTTAAAAACTTACCTCGAATCGAAATTGCATCCAGTGTAATCGGTTCGCGGCCTTTGACATGCATTTTTACCGATCTTAAGTGCGTATTCATGGCCACATCAACGCCCAGAATAGTACCGGTGACTTGAGTTCCGTTTTTCAGCTCAATTACGACCGTTTCGCGGTTCAGCTTCATCATAAATTGCACAAGCTTCATTTTGTTCCCAGGTAAATAATACTAAACAATACAGTGACTCTCGATATAGTGACACCCCAAGGGAGGGGTCACTATATCGAATTTTTAAAGAAAAATACAATGTATTCGTTATAACTGAAGTAAAAAGTGTCAAAACAATATTTTTCAAAACAATAATAAAAATATTTTATTTCAACAAAATTACAGGGTGGGCTTTAAAAAACCGTAATTTTGCCGTTTTTTGACGAAAAAATTTGCAAAAATTTTTTTCAAAAAGTGATCTATCAGGGATAATTTTATGCGAGAAACCGATTGTGCGCATTGAAAAATTCTGAAAATGCTAACTTAGCCATGAAATCGTCATTTTTTAGATTTTTTCCACCGATATGCAGCCCCTGGAAAGGGTCTGCTTGAAATGTTGAACGTGTAATTGCGAAAAAAATCACGATTTCATGACTAAGTTAGCATTTTCAGAATTTTTCAATGCGCGCAATCGATTTCTTGCATAAAATTACCCCTAATAGGTCACCTTGTTGGAAAAAAATTTTCGCAAATTTTTTCGCCAAAAAACGGCAAAATTCGGGTTTTTTGGCACTAGGAACGAATTTCACTTCACATTTGTTTCGGAATCTAATTTCACTAAAGTCAATTTTTTTAAAATTTGTAGGAGGTCAGGAAAATTTTAAAAAATTTTTTCAAAAAAAGAAATTTATTCCAAGCAGGGGGCTACCTACGTGAAAAAAATATTTTTGGTCGTTTTTGAACAAAATGGACTAAGTCGATTTAAATTTTTTCGTGTCAATAAACGAATTTTATTGATAATCAGGCGAATCGAAAAATTAGATTCGCGAATCTAATTTCCGTAATGTGAAATTCGTTCCTAGTGCCGTTTTTTAAAGCCCACCCTGTAATTCAATTCAACACAATTTTAGGTACTATTATGGTTTAGAGCTCACTTGAAAAATTGTTCAAAAATGATATTCCTGGGCTATCTTTTTGCCTAGAATCCAAAAACCGCACTTAAAAACTGTGAAAACGTTTGCAACCGCTCGAAATAGGGCATTTTCCTGCCAAAATACGACCACACAGGGATACCTTTGGCATGAAAATTCTCGTCAAACACGAGAATCACATGTCAATTTCGAGCTGTTGCAAGCGTTTTCATAATGTTTAAGTGCGATTTTTGGATTCTAATGAAGCGCATTTTCGAACGGCTAGCACGCAATCTAATTCACAACCTCTTTAGGGCTACATTTTTAACAAGAATCATATGCTTATGAAGTATATACAGCTCATTTTCCGAAAAAACTCGTTTTCATATTTTGTCAATGTGCGCAATCGATTTCCCGCATAAAGTTACCACTAGAGAAGGTCATTTCCAAAGAAAAAAGCTAAAAAATCACGTTAAGTGGGATCGCTAATCACACTTGGGCAAGGGGAGAGTCGACTCGCTCCCATGTCGCCACTGGGGGGTCAAATTTCGGCAAACATGTCGCTTTTGGTAAAAATATGCAGCAAAAAACCAAAGTGTTTTTGATGAATTTTTCAATTTTTTTTTAATTTTTCGATTTTTGACGAAATTTTGACGGCCAAAAAAGGTCGTCAAACGTATCGCTTTTCGGTTTACCAGCCTACCCCCTTGCCCATGTATGTGGCTAACATGTTAGTAGTACACAAATGTCTTTTTTCCGAACACCACTCATTCACGTTTCAAATTTATGCCACTCATGTTTTGTGTTGAATTCGTTTCAATAACTCAAACTAATCGATAAAATAACGTTTGGTCTCACTGTTGTT
>OZJO01017170.1:0-10781 GCA_900406225.1 Acrobeloides nanus | reverse complement strand
TGCGTTAATCTCACTAAATAAATTCAAATTTCGAGATTAAAACACTAAATTCAGTCACTTTCATGCAAGTTCAGTGACTGAACCTGATGGTTCAGTGAACTGAACCTGCAGGTTCAGTGAACTGAACCTGCAGGTTCAGTCACTGAACTTGACGAATTTGACTGAACTTTAAACCAAAATCGTTTATTTAACATGTTTTCTACAAGAATATACCGTTTTATGTCAAACAACGAAAATTTTTGGTTGGTCCTAGATTCAGTCCTGAACCTATAATTATGGCTCAGAACTTCATATTAGGTATCTAATCACTCATAGCAATCAAAAATAAATCGAGTTCAGTGACTGAACCTTCTAAGTTCAGTCACTTTAGAAAAAAGTTCAGTTTTTGACAACCCTGCACCCCAATTCTAAATTGAACCATCGTTTTTAAGCAGCAAGCTTATCTACAAAATAAATCTCCCTTTATAAATTCAACTTAGAGCGCGCTCGAACCGTTTAACACTACTCCTACCTAGATTCGAATTTTCGAGATATTTTCTCTTTAAAAAAAATTAGATCAAAAGACATTATTTTAATCGACTAAATGCAATTTTCCTGCAAATTTATAATCTCAATAAGCCCATTTTTACTAGGCCACCCGGTATTTTAAGGTAACCCAACTTTTACATTTAAAAAATTTAGGCATTATTCAGTTAATGCATGCTTAACCCCAGTTTGTTCTGTATTCGGCAAAGCCGTAACAACTGTTGAAGGTATTGGATCTGTAGCCAAAAAACGTCTTCACCCTATTCAAGAAAGGTTATCAGTGTAAGTACCGGAAAAAACACAGTACACTTATCTGTAAGGGTATTCTACTAAAAATGGCAAAAATCCCTTCAAAAAAGTTATTTTCTAATATTTTTTAGCGCACATGGCTCACAATGTGGCTATTGTACACCTGGTTTTGTTATGGCAATGTATGCACTTTTGCGCAACAAACCAAAACCGAATATGGAAGATGTTGATGAAGCTATTCAAGGTCATTTTTTGGTGAAAAATCATACCATCTACCCCACGGATCTCGAACATTGAATAAAAGCTGCTCGGACATTAACCTTTCCTTTTCATATATGCTCTTAGTGCAAAACACTATTTGAAAATTTTAGGAAACTTATGCCGTTGCACTGGCTATAGACCCATTTTGGAGGCTTTTTATACTTTTACCGAAAATGCTGAAAATGGGACTCTCAAAAATTCTATGAATGGAAATTCTTGTCCTATGGGTGAAAAATGTTGTAAAATGAATGGAAATTCGAAATGTAATGACACCGATAGGAAAGAAGTAAACAATTTTTAATATTTTGGAAATAAGCAATTTTAGGCCACAAAGCTGTCATCTTTTGAAAATGTCAAAGAGTATGACGAAACCCAAGAATTAATCTTTCCTGCGGAATTAAAAGTATTTAAGAAAACATTAAATTCATAATTAAACAATTTAGTTGAATAAATGGCATAGGAAATCTTTTTATATGACTAAAGATGGCTTTACTTGGTATCAACCTAATAGCCTTGAGGAATTACTGAATTTAAAGAGTTCCTACCCTAATAGTAGACTAATTAGTGGAAATACTGAAATTGGAGTGGAGATGAAATTTCGATTTATTGAAGCGCCGATGGCGATAAATATCAAGCAAGTAAGGAAAATTTTAAGCAAGAATATAGTCTCTTTCCCGATGAGCATACATGGGACAGGGACCGACGTCTGTGGTAAAAGGTTTTTGAAATCAAAAAAATTGGATTTTCGATTTGAGCACGATCGACCCCTTAACCCATTAAATGAGAAATGTTGTCTTTACCATTGAAGAATTGTTCCGTCATTTTTTCGTCGATGCTAGAAATATCTTTTAATATACACTTTAGGTGCCCGAATTACGAGAATATAATCTTGATAATGAAAAAGGCCTTTATCTTGGCATGGGTTTATCTTTAAATGAAGTTAAACAGTTAATGGGAAAATATATAGCCAAGCTTCCAAGTAGCTAGTTTCTTATATAACACTAAATTGTATAAAATTTAGAGCAAAAGACTCAAATATTCAAAGAAGTTCAAGATATGCTTTATTATTTTGCTGGAAAACATGTTAGAAATATGGCGGTAAGAAAAGATGAAAAAACACCCCTCTGGTGCTATCCGAACGAGATGCTCGTTCTCGACCGCATGGCTCAGAGGATAGTGCTGCAAGAAAAAAGATTGGAAAAAATTCTTCGACCAATTTTTTGAGAGTTCCTTTAATAACTTTTGTAAATCGGTTAAATTTTCCCCATGGTGTAAATGTTATATAAACATTTTGTTTTTAGACAATCGCAGGAAATATCGCTACAGCCTCACCTATTAGTGACCTCAACCCAATTTGGATGGCTTCTTGTGCTCAAATAATATTAGCCTCTAAACAACATGGTGAAAAAATTTTACCAATCGATGAGAATTTCTTTTTGGGCTATAGAAAACCGTCAATTTCTGCCGATGAAGTTATCAAGGGAATATGGGTACCATACACCAAGCCAAATCAATTTTTCCGCGCATACAAACAAGCTCAACGCCGAGAAGACGACATTTCCATTGTCACTGGAGCATTTTTGCTTGAACTAAATGAAAATGACAACACTATAGAAAACCTAAAAATTTCTTTCGGCGGCATGGCTCCGGTTACAAAACTAGCTTTGGAAACGGTGAAAAACGTGAAGGGGAGAAAAATCGATGAAACATTATTAGAAGATATATCGAATAAGTTAACGGACGAGTTTAAACTTCCTCCTGATGTGCCCGGTGGTATGCCGCAATTTAGACAGGCACTAACGCTTTCGTTCTGGTTAAAGTTTTATAATGAAGTTTCACAAAAACTAAAGGTTAAAATAAATAAAATCGTTTGAAATAAGGAAATATTTAGGATCAAAATGAGGATAATCACTCAGAAATGAATGGTGTTAGTAGTCGACACGAAGAAAAATATCACTTCACGCAAGTTTTTGCAGAAGTGCCAGAAACCCAAAATCCTATTGACCCCGTTGGCAGACCAATAATGCATGCTTCTGGTGAAAAACATGTTACTGGAGAAGCTATATATTCGACTGATATACAAGTTGCAGGTAAGGACCAAAAGTGCAACAAAAGAAAGTAGTAGGGAGCTTACACATGCTAGCTTCAGCGTCATAACGCTGCGTAAAAGTTGAAAACGTTATAACTTTTTGCAGCATCATGACTCTGAAGCTAGCATGTGTAAACACCCTTAAAAAATGATTTAAGGATGCCTTCATATGGCATATGTAATGTCCAATGTGGCATCTGGAAAAATTCTGGAAGTTGATACTTCTAAGGCATTACTACTACCAGGAGTAGTTGACTATATTGATCATACTGATGTTCCAGGACAGTTATTGATTATACATAACGATACACCGATCTTCGCAAAAGATATAGTAAGATCATGCAATTTTTGTATGGCTTTTAGATTTTTGGCCGGACCTNACATAACGATACGCCGATCTTCGCAAAAGATATAGTAAGTTCATGCAATTTTTGCCTGGCCTTCAGATTTTTGGCCGGCTCGGATTTTTTAAGACTACATCGGATGGGTAGGCCGGACCGGCCTGGTCTGCTCGTGCCACCAAAAAGGCGAAATTTTTTTTGAAAAATGCTTATTTAGATGCTAAAAATGATCAGAAAATGACTAATATTGGCTTAAAAAATGTCAAATTTGGGGGATTTTTTGTTGAAAAATGGAAGAAAATTGGGCAATTTTGGTGAAAAACTTTAGTTAAAGAAAAAAACAGCGCCGCAGGCGAAATTTTTTTGAGAAATACTTTTTTTAAGCTGAAAATGCTCAGAAAATTACAATTTTTATAGAAAAAATGGAAATTTTAAGACCTTTTTGGTGGAAAAATAGGAAATTTTGGTTGTTTTTGGTGAAAAATCATAATGGGGGACCATGATGATTTTTGAAAAAATTTTTCACAAAATATGGGAAAAACATAAGGGGGACCATTAGGAAAAAATTTAAATTTTTCCAGGAATGGGTGAACTACTCCGGGTTCCTCCCCCCCCCCCAACTACGCCACTAACAAGTTCTTATATAACCGATTTTTTGAAAAAATTTGAATTTTTAGGGGATAACCCTCTAATTTTTTAATTTTTACAAAATTTTTTGTTAAAAAATAGTATAACCATCGTGTTCTCCATAGCCGAAAACTTCCGAGTACAAAAAATTAGACGGTTTGGAGATATTTTTGAAATTCGCATATTATTCAATTTTTAGGGGGTAATCCCCTAATTTTTTATTTTTTACAAAATTTTTTGTTAAAAAATAATATCGCCATCGTGTTCCCCATAGTCGAAAATTCCTGAGTACAAAAAATTAGTGGGTTTGGAGATATCTTAAGAAATAGTGTGCATATTTTTCAATAAAATTGGTTATTGAAACTATTGATCAATACTAGAAATTTTAAACTTTTCATGAGATTGGATTAAAAATTGATTTTTTTCAAATTTCGTTTATGTCGAAATCTAGAGGTCGAAATTCGAAATCGAAATTTTGGTGTCGAAATTTCAAAATCGTGATTTTGTAGCATCACTAGTGCACATCTCTAAACACTATAAAAGAAATTTTTTAGATCGAATTTCATGGTCAACCTATCGGCGCGATTATTGCCGAAGACCATGAAACTGCAAGACGAGCCGCTGCTTTAGTCAAAGTAACGATCGAAAAAGACCAACCTATCGTAACCATCGAACAAGCAATTGAAAAACAATCGTTTTTAAATCAACAACCTTATTACATTCACAGCTCTTTGCTCGAACAAAATTCCGTGCCCGAATACGACTGGAGCCAGTATGAAAAAGTTGTTGAAGGCCAAATTCGAATAGGTGGACAAGAGCACTTTTATTTGGAAACACACAATGCGGTGGTTATTCCTGGTGAAGATGATGAGATTGAAGTAATTTCTTCGACACAATGTGTTTCGGATGTGCAGAGAGATATTTCATGGGCGTTGGGTGTGCCCAGGCATAAGATTGTTGTGAAGGTCAAACGAATAGGTGGTGGTTTTGGTGGTAAGGAAAGTACCCCTGGGTTTTTTGCGGCTGGTGCTGCTGTTGCCGCTAAAAAGTAAGACTATCTCATTTTTTGGTAAGTGTGCTGCTCTTTTCATCCAGTGGTATAGAGAATGGGTGGGGGTCGTCGATGCTTTTTTGTTGCCCACAGTCCAGTATATCAACCAAAAGTTGGGTGGAAAACTTCACAAATACTTAATTTTTCAAAATCTCAAAAATTTAGACTCCGTCGCCCCGTGAAAATCTATATTGAACGCTTCGATGATATGGCAATAACCGGTACTCGGCACCCATTCCTTTTCGACTATAAAGTTGCTGTGGATAATACGGGCAAACTTCTAAATTTCGATGCTAAATGCTACTCAAATTGTGGTTTTTCTTTCGATTTGTCTAAGGGCGTAATGGAACGAGCTATGGTGCATATTGATAATGTATACAAATTTGAAAATGTTGACGTCTGTGGAAAATTGTGTAAAACGAATATAGCATCAAGTACTGCTTTTCGAGGATTTGGTGGTCCTCAAGGAATGTTTTGCACAGAGACTATAATAAAACATATTGTGGAAAAGTTTGGCTTTGATGAAAATAAAGTATGTTTGACAATTATTTATGACAAGAGTCCAGAATTCATTTTCTACCCTAATGAGATTATCCCCCTAGGCCATGTCTTCATAAGCCTATATTCTTGTCTATAAGTCTCTTTTGAGTTCTAAATTTGGGTAACTTGCCTATTGGGATCGTTCTTTGATGACTGGGCTAGACATTTTTGAGACTTGAGTGCCGGACCTTGATGGATTAGGCTAGCATCCATTAAGATGATTATTTCCAATGTCGCAAAAATGTGTATTCTTTAGTTACGTGAACAAAATTTTTACAACGAAGGTGATTGTACTCCATTTGGCATGCACCTCCGTCAATGTAATATTCGCCGCTGCTGGGATGAATGCATAGAATTATCCAATTTTGAGCAGAGGAAAAATGCTGTGGATGAATATAATAAAAAGAGTCCTTATGTCAAGAGAGGAATTTATCTTATTCCTACTAAGTTTGGTATTGGTTTTGGCTTCAAACAATTGAATCAAGTAAAAAAGAGCCATAAATATTTTTGAATGAACGTAAGAATTTAGGCTGGTGCTTTAGTTCATGTTTATACGGATGGATCGGTGTTGGTATCACATGCCGGTATGGAAATGGGTCAAGGGTTGCATACGAAAATTTTGCAGGTGACTTTTTAAGGAGTATTAAAAATGTTTGAATTCGATCAAAATTGATCTAAAAAATTTCTTGAGATAAAAAATTGAAAAAATATTTTTGATGTCAGCGTGGGCTAAACAAATAGCCTTCTCATGAAAAGTTGAAGATTTAACACTGAACCGTGTGTATCAAATTCAAAAAATTGGTTTAATCAAACTTAAATTTTAGATTGCCGCTAGATGTCTCGAGATCGACATCTCTTTGGTCCACATCGAAAACACTGCCACCGACAAAGTCCCTAATACCTCCCCAACTGCAGCTAGCGTCGGTAGTGATATGAATGGCTTAGCCGTGCAAGACGCTTGTCGAAAACTTATGGAAAGAATCAAGCCTTTCAAGGAAGAAAATCCAACAGGCTCCTGGAAGGATTGGGTTATGAAAGCCTATGTTAACCGAGTTTCATTATCGGCTACTGGTTTTGGAATGTAACAATTTTAACCAAAAATTCATGAAAAAATTTTAAAATTTTAGTATCCATTCAGAAGCCGTAGATTTCTTTAATGGAAAGGGTGCTGAACTGTTTGGCTATTGTGTTTATGGTGTAGGATGTGCTGAGGTGGAAATTGATTGTTTGACGGGCGATCATAAAGTGTTAAGAACGGATATTGTGATGGATGTGGGAGATTCATTAAATCCAGCTGTGGATATTGGCCAAATTGAAGGGGCATTTGTTCAGGTATTTTAACACTTACTTAGCGGATTGTAACCAGTGGTGATATTGGGGCTTTTTACGCTGAACAACTTTGTCAAAGAAAAAAAAATAAGTTACTACGGAAAAAAATTCGAAAAATGGTGAATCGACTGAGGACAGTGCAAAAAGAAACCGTCCCAGGCGGGATCGAACCCGCCACCTCTGTGGCAAAAACCAAGAGCTTTGCCACTGCGCTACAGATGATATGTTATTAAAATGTCTTCAATTTAGCTATGATTTATCGAATTTTAATTGTCAATACCCTGTTATCTTCCGGCCCATTTTTCGAATTTTTTCTGTAGTAACTTATTTTTTTTTCTTTGACAAAGTTGTTCAGCGTAAAAAGTTGCCCCAATATCACCACTGGTTACAATCCGCTAAGTAAGTGTTAAGAATTGTCGTTAAAAGTGTTTTTTCCACAGCAGCAGATTCAGAATCTAATTCCGGGGAAGGCAATTTTGGGTCTCTGTGACTAAAAAATGTCGTTAGACGAAAATTTTGTTGTAATCCTTGAGCTAAATTAAAAATCAGCTTCACAGGTGATAAGTTTTAAAAAATGCTTGTTTTTAAGATGAAAATGCTCAGAAATGAAAATTTTTTTGTGTCAAAAATATTAAAAAATTCTCAATATAATGTTCAGGGCTATGGGTTGTTTACTATGGAAGAGCTAAAAGTTCGTCCAGATGGCATTAGATTAACTAGAGGCCCAGGAAACTATAAAATCC
Source organism: Acrobeloides nanus (assembly GCA_900406225.1). Taxonomy (NCBI): domain Eukaryota; kingdom Metazoa; phylum Nematoda; class Chromadorea; order Rhabditida; family Cephalobidae; genus Acrobeloides; species Acrobeloides nanus. The sequence goes on along the minus strand of OZJO01017170.1, from coordinate 3,026 downwards.
CCTCTGCAGATGATGCCCCTAGAAATTTCAACGTCAAGTTGCTAAAAGGATCTTCGAATAAAATGGGAATTTTCTCATCAAAGGTATCGTCTTTCGCTTAAAATTGATGTAAAACCAAATTTAAGGCCATTGGAGAACCACCATTATTCTTGGGTTCATGTACATTCTTTGCTATTCGAGAAGCTATTCGCGCTTACAGAATGGATAATGGATTAAATGACTATTTCCGAATGGATAGCCCTGCTACACCAGAAAGAATTAGAATGGCTTGCGAAGATGGTATTACCAAAAAGGTATGTTCAAGTTCATAGGCGACGCTAGGGACTATGTCTCCACCGGAATCGAAAAAACGAAAAAAATTTTTAAAATCAATCGTCCTCATTATGACGTCCCACCAAAAATTACCAAAATTTTCCATTTTTTAACCAAAAAATTTCCATTTTTTTCAAAATTCAACTTTTTTGCCAAAAATCGTCATTTTTTGAACATTTCCTGCTTAAAAACAAGCGTTTTTCACAAAAAATTTCGTGAAAAAATCACATAAAGGTTTTGATTTTTATCAAATTTTGGACAAAAAATGATTAAAAAACATAAAGGCGACCCTGATGTAAAATGGCCCCTCTAGAAATGGGATCCTAACGTCGCTTATGATCAAGCTGTTTGCCAAAAAATTACACTCATTCATGAAGGGGTTCAGATCTAGACACTCCAACATATGGAACAGGCAATACCCCAAATTCCCGACTGGACACTATCCCGACCGGGTCGATTTTCCCGACTGGACTATTTCCCGACTGGACACTATCACGATTGGACACATTCCCGACTGGACACATTCCCGACCGGACACTTTCCCGACTATCATTTTCCCGACTGGACACTATCCCGACTAAACTATTTTCCGATTGGACACTTTCAATTCTTCGTTGTCGGATCGACCTTCTCGGTCGGGATAGTGTCCAGTCGGAAAATAGTCTGGTCGGGAAAGTGTCCGGTCGGGAAAGTGTCAGTCGGAAAAGTGTCTAGTCGGGAAAATGATAGCCGGGAATGTGTCCAGTCGGGAAAGTGTCCAGTCAGGAAATAGTCCAGTCAGGAAAATCGACCCGGTCGGGATAGTGTCCAGTCGGGAATTTGGGGTATTGCCATGAAACATAGATGGACAAGGGGGCATTTTTCTCTCTCCCGCCCCACCAGTGGTGTAGGTAAATGATGACAGGGGGAGGGAACAGGTGCCTCCCCTAGTGGCCGAAATTTTTTTTAAATCTCTACATATAAGGGTCCCCCTTACGTTTTTTAAGAAAAAATGATCTTTTTGAGTAAGTTGCCCAAAATTTTGGCAATTTCGAAAAAACATAAGAGTGGATCAAGGTAAATTTTGAAATTTTTGGGGACCCAACTCAGCAACAGACCCCCCTCTCCTCCCCTGTTTGTCCACCTATGATAAAGAAAGGCCCAAAAATAAAGACCCCCTCCTCATACACATAAGACCTCCTCACCTCCTTTGAGTGTAACCCCCAAATCAAAAAGATGGAAAAACATAAGACCACCATGCACAGTTTTAAAATCTGGACCCCCTCTAAATGTATGATTACGCTTTATTATTTTTTAGCTACCAAAATTACCAGAAGAAGGAACGTATAACCCATGGGTTGTTAATATATGAAACTTATCATTTTTTAAATTTTTATAGTGGCTAAACATTGAGTTAAAGTCAATCAATAAATCCTTTTAGATTCTAGTTCACCATGTCGAAAAATTCCTAAATATAAAATTCAAACGAGTTGATATTTTTTGTAGAAATTTTAGTTTTTTTCAAACTCGTTTGAAAATTTGTTTCGCAATTTTGTTTCTCTCATAACTTTTTATTGTTAGTTTTTCAAGTAGTGCTGTAAAAGCAAAAAATGCTTCAAATTGTGTGCTCTATCACATGATAACAACTCCTCAAAAGTGGACTGATCCTTTAAGGAGAAATAAACTCGAATTTTAGTTAAAAACAGGGTGTCCACATTGTCTTATTTATAAGATTTTGTCTTATTTTTCGAACTTTTTCTTATTTTGTCTTATTTTCTTATTTTTCATCGAAAATCTTATTTTGGAACATTTTGGACAAAGTTGATTTTTTGTAGCAATGAATCATCGCTTATGGTGATGAAACAAGAATTCTACATCAGCTTTCAACGAATTATCATAATTTTAATGTATAAAGATGATTAACTTGAATTTATTTAAAGAAGGGGTAAAAGTTAAGGCGGGTTATCGACACGATGTTGTTTTTGATAATATCTCGGGTATTTTCCTTTCGTTTTTAATAATTTTTAAAAAAAATAATCCTCATATATCGAACTAAACGAATCCGAATGATATGTTTTTATTTCTTTTTTAAAGGGGGCCTAATTTTATGTGGGGAATCAATTGCTTATCAAAGTGTGAAAACGCTTCCTTGTCCCTAATTCAGGGAAAAAGTTCATTTTTGAACCAAAAACTGCCATTTTCGATGTCTAGACGTCGTTTTCATGCGTCGAAAATGCGCGCATAAAATTACGTATGAAATGATGCTTTCCAGGAAAAAATCCAACGTTTCAGATTCTAATTCAACAATGGTCGAATTCAATATCAGAAAATCGGAAAAAATTTTCGGGTTCTAACGCAGTTCTACCCTGATTTTCAGGGTCAAACTTAATTTTTCACGCTTCGAAAATGCGTGCAATCGAATTTTCGCCTAGAAATTACCCTAAAAAGTCGGTTTTTAGTGAAAATCGGAAAAATTTTTTCGATTTTTCGAGAATAAGCTGTTACGCCCCCTTTAAAATATTTTCAAATAAGTACCTAAATTATATAAGAAACCATCTCGTCTTATTTTTTGCCTTATTTTTTGAAGTCCAATCTTATTTTTGTCTTATTTTTGGAGAAAATTTGTCTTATTTTCGAAAATTCCATGTGGACACCCTGGTTAAAAAACTCGAAATTTTAACCACTTTTAGGAACATATCCAATGTTTTAAAGGAGGGGTAAGAATTAGGGACTAA
>OZJO01017166.1:0-15225 GCA_900406225.1 Acrobeloides nanus | reverse complement strand
TTTTGATGCATAATTGTAGGCCGCGATGAGCTCTCTCTCTTTTGGTACTATGGGCGCCGTCCAAGCTTTCATCCCTGAAGAGATTTAAAAAAAAAATCGAGTTTTCGTGTCAATATACAAACCAATTCAAACGAGTTTACAACAAATTTCAACGAATCGTTTTGCAATACAAGAAGTTTACAACGAGCTGTAATGCATTACGACTCAGCTAATGTCGTAATCTATTTGAGCTTTACGACAGCTAACGCCTCAGCTAACGTCATAAACCGCTATTTACAACAGCTAACGAGCAGCCTCAAAGTTGACGACCAAAAAGTTTGTCAGCGAAATTTTTTATCGAAAATATTCGATTTTTGGAAAAAAACAGTGCCGCAAGCGCGAAAATTTTTTAAGTGCTTGTTTTTAAGCTGAAAATGCTCGAAAAAATGGCATTTTTGATCAAATTTTGAGATTTTGATAGAAAAAATAGCAATATTTTGCTGTCGAGAGCTCTTCGGATTTTTGACCCCTCTTGTTATTGATCAGGTGCGTTGTAGGGGACGATGAAATTTCTGTACCCTCTCAAAAAGGCAAAAAGTTTATTTTATGTGACATAAGGCGACTCTTTGCTCGAAGAGTCGCCGTCTCGGACATTCCGTGAGCGCCGAAGACGCTCGGCCTCTGGTACTAAAGTCAAATTTAGCTACAAATCCTGACCTTCTAAAAACGTTGATTAATTATGATAATAGTACCATCACGGAATTGGAAACCCTTAAAAAAAAATTGGAATCGTTCGAGATATATCTTCGCTCTATAGAGCGAAGAACATTTTCAACTCTTATTTTTAATATGACTATTGCCAGACCAAAAGGATTTTTAATAAAAAGCCAACAAGAACGGAGATATTTTGTCGAAAAAAGAAGATTAGATAAATTTATCACATATTTTTTTGAAACAACTTTGCCTGAACTTTTTGCATCGAAAGATTATCAAAAACATTCTCAAGCTGTTGAAATATTAAAGCAACGAAAAGAGCGACAATTAAAGCAACGAAAAGAAGACTTTTTGTTTGCTGATATAGAGTTTACAAAATTTAAACAGGAAAATTTTGCTAAAGTGAATAAACTCGAAGCCATTCCAACTTTAAAAGATATAACGAATAATGAATATTTTATAATAAGAAACAACCTAAGAATTCGAAGAATTTGGAAACAAATTCAATTTTTATATTCAACTAAAGAATCTACTATTCCGATGCATTTATTGGAAAAACATTTTTCTTCTCAAAGCATGTCTGATTCAAGCTACTTAGACAAGCTGAAGCTTCAAATGATAAATGGAGATTTTTCCGATGCTTTGTACCGTTTAATGCATGCGTTTGAGAAACAAATTAACATACATTATTATATTAAATCTGCGGGTCAAATTAAGCTCTGGCAAATCTGTGACGTTGGATCAGACCAAATAGAATATATTTTAATAAAAGACGATAGCTTGATCATTTTAAATGAAAATAATATACTTCAAGAAATTTGGCAAGAATGCAAAAGTTGTGAAAGTAGTTTTGAAAGTTACGTTGTAGAAGATATCGAAATGCAATCATACTTCACTGCGCATGCAACTCCAGATTTTATTCTTTCTAATAACTTAACTTGTTATATCAAAAAATTATCTGCACCATATGTACAAGATGGTAAAATATTACGTTTATTGATTTTAAAAAATCAGCTTCGTGGTCCTTTTGTGGAAAAAGAATTGCAGCTTTTTATTTTGTCTTTATTACAACAGTGGAATATTTTTGGTACAGTGGATTTTTCCGATGATACAAGATATTTTCCAGAACTTTTTGATGCATCTAATTTTATTGATAGTCTTATTGCATCGAGAATAAAAAGTTCTTTGCTACGATATAACCCCCGAGATAGATTCAACGAAGACGAATTGCTACGAATGATTGTTTCAATAACTAATAAGGAGATTAAAATTTTATTGACTTCTAAATTTTATCTAGAAAACCCTAGATTTACCGAGAAAAGTCTATTCGAACTTTTAAGAAAATTACGAAAATATCAAAATGAGAAGCCATTAATCTTAAATGCTCTTTTTAATTTGGACTGTAAATTATGGTTCCTTGTGAATTGGTTCCAAAATGGAATTTTGCCCATTTCAGACGAAAAACTAAGTCGGCAATATCATCTGTTTCAAAATAAAGATCACAATGATCATATGAATGACGAGGATCCTACAGAAATGTTAGAAGAAATTTTTGAAAAATTACATGATATCCTTCCAATATGTGTAGAAGAAAATATGAAAAAGAAACAAAAACGAGAAACGCTTAGCGCTCTAACTTCAATATTCCATGGTGAATTTTCGATTGTTAGAAAAGAAGAGATCAAGTTATATGATGATAAAATAAGAGCTCAAAGATACTTGGATGACATGAAACTCCTTATGGAAACAATTAATGGAAATGATCATAACTTTGATGATTTTTATACTATTTTTACATTTGAAGGAAGTAGTGCTTTACTAATTCAAATTGATCTAAAGATGGAAGAATTAAATGTTAGGTAAAGAAATTTGAGTCACAGTTATCCCTCGATATAGTGACACCCCCGGGGTGTCACTATATCGAGGGAATTCAATTTTGCTAGAAAAGGTTTCTCCAAACCACAATTAAGTTTTTTCATCCAATAAACCAGATTTTATGCTCTTTTTATTCGTAAAAACATTGCCAAAATTTTATAAGACAAAATTTAACAAGGTAAACAACAAAAATACAATTATACAACAATTAACGAGGTACTTTATTAAATATCGCTGGATGACTTGTTCAGGCATCTTCATCAAATTCCTCTTCCTCAAATTCCTCTTCACATTCAGACGGCTCTTGAGTACCAACAATTTGGGCCAAAGACTAGTTCTCCGCCGTATACAATTCCCGGTCAACGTCTAGATAGTCGAGGAACCAGGTGCCTTCTTCGACTTCTCCTTGGATCTACAGTTGGTGAAAGTGTCCGATCAATTCGCGCACTTCTGGATATTCTACTAACTAAAAAATAAAAGAAAGTGGAAGACTTATCTCTTCTTCTTCGATCACGATACCAGTCTTCCTAAAATAATTTCTCACGGTAAACACTCACATTATCAAAGCTCACATTATCAAATGACTCACATTATCAAAAACTCACATTACCAAATCTCAAATTATCAAATCTCACATTATCAAAAACTCACATTATCAAAAACTCACATTATCAAATTACTCAAATTATTTGAATTTTTTTCGGATTTGGAATCTGGATTCGGGTTCCGATTCTGGATTCGGATTCAGAATCTGAATTCCGGATTCTGATTATCAATCTGGATTCTGAATTTGGATTCTGATTCTCAATCTGGATTTTGAATTTGGATTCTGAATCCGGATTCTGATCCGGATTCTGGATTCCGAATTCGGATTCTGAATACGGATTCGGAAATTGGATTCTGAATCAGGATTCTGAATTCTGATTCTCAATCTGGATTTTGAATTTTGATTCTGAATCCGGATTCTGGATTCAGAATCCTAATCCGGATTCTGAATCTGGATTCTGAATTCGGATGCTGAAATCGGATTCTGAATTCGGATTCTGAATCCGAATTCTGATTCTCAATCTGGATTCCGAACCCGGATTCTTATTCTGATCCGGATTCTGAATTCGGATTCAGAATCCAGATTGAGAATCAGAATTCGGATTCAGAATCCGAATCCGATTTCAGAATCCGGATCAGAATCCAGAATCCGATTTCAGAATCCGAATCCAGATTCAGAAACAGAACTCAGATTGAGAATCAGAATTCGGATTCAGAATCCGAATCCAGAATCCGAATTCAGAATCCAAATTCAGAATTCAGAATCCTGATTCAAAATCCGATTTCAGAATCCAAATCCAGAATCCGGATTCAGAATCAGAATTCGAATTCAGAATCCGAATCCAGAGTCCGGATCAGAATCAGAATCCGGATTCAGAATCATGATTTAGAATCCGAATCCAGAATTCGGATCAGAATCCGGATTCAGAATCCATTTTCAAAATCCAGATTCAGAATCAGGATTCAGAATCCGAATTCTGAATCCGTTTTCAGAATCCGTATTCAGAATCCGAATTCAGAATCAAGATTGATAATCAGAATCCGGAATTTAGATTCTGAATTCGAATTCAGAATCGGAACCCGGATTTAGATTCCAAATCCGAAAAAATTCAAATAATTTGAGTAATTTGATAATGTGAGTTTGTGATAATGTGAGTGGTAATCAGCGTAACGCCTGCAGGAGGTTCGGACATAAGTCCTTTCCTCCATCATACTTAGCGATTCGCTCTCGTAGCAATAACTTTCGGCAGTGGACTTTGACGTTTTCGATAACTCCTTGATTATATGGCTAAAAAAGTCCATACATTCAATAAATAACTAAAGTACCTGAGAATCTACGGTGGTGTTCGACGGAAAGAACTTGAGCGTTATGTTGTTCAGAGCAACATATTTTAAGTGGGTCAAGCAGGAATGTTTTTGCTTCTCTGCTGCTTATCCACTTTAGAAATGTTTCTTCCATCTCGGGATGTCTTCCGACTTTCAGTCGTGCCCGCTTTGCATCGGATCCCGCTTCGCCGGCTTCCAGAAGTTTATCCTGCTCTTGAAAAATTCGTATGATGGTCGATCAGGGATTCCATATATCCTCGATAATTCGCTATTAGTGTCGTTGGTCGCATCGATAATAATCATTAGCGTCGTCTCAAGCGTAATTCTTTTTCGCTTTTGCGTCAGAGTGCTCATTTAAAAGACTAAAAATGACCAAAAATGATTTTGTGCAAAAAAATACGAAAGTGTGTTTAAAAACGAAGTTTTTTGAGGGAGTGTCACTATATCGAGATGTCACTATATCAAGGGAGCACTGTATGAGTTTTCCAAGTACAGGGTGTTCAAAAAGTCTTATAAAGTAACCTCACCAAGTGTTAGGGTCCATTCAAGTATTATGTAATCCAATTTTTCCGATTTTTTGACCCCCTCCCCCCGTATAAAAATGGATAGAACGAAAGAGGGACCCCAATATTTATGGACAAATTGCATGAGATTTTTTATATTATAAGGTTTATTTTGCTCTAAAAATCTTTTAAAATTATTTATCTTTCAAAAACACATATGTTTTAGGGGGTAAGTCCACCCCACCAACTCATCATGGCAAAAATTTTGGAAAACACCTTATCATACACTGTAATCCAATGGTGTAAAATGTTACACTCACGGTGGTGGAAAGTATGGCCACAAGTGGCGACAAATGTAGAACATGGAAGTAGAGTGAAAATTTTAATGTTTTTTGTTTTATCGTTTTTACTAACTAAGAATTTTAAGAAAATTGATTACAAACTTCAACTTTGATCCAAAAAAGGTATTACAGCGAATAAACGCTATGATAACAAACAAAGTAAACAACTTTCAAGATGAATCCATTCTTTTTATCGATTTTCTTCGCAAAACGAACGCATTTACAAAATGCACAAATAAAGCGAACAAAACAAGAGCAAAAACGCGCAAAATAAAGAAAATAAACGCTAATTACAGCTCATCATTTGTGTCAAAGAAAAAATTCCGAATTTGTTGCATCTCGACATCTCAAGCCACTTTGACTTCTTCTAGACCTTGTGCAACACAGTTGCTTTTTGAAGCCTTCCAAGCTTTTTCTAACGACTTTCTTCGCTTAGATTTCGTCATTATTGTCTAAAATATACAACCCGAACATAGTTGACAAGGAATGCTCAACATAAGAAGCGCTCATATTGACAAGAGGCCTAGTGGGTTTGAAAGTACTCGGTCTGAAAACAATTATAGTATATGTTTCGGATCCGAACCAAAAGAAAAATTTTTGGCTTAAAATCCTCCACAAAAACTTTTTGCCGGAGCTGGGAGTCGAACCCGCTCCATTGTGGTGAACACCCGACGGTACCACAGAGGATTAATTTAAAGTTAAAAAAGTTCGACCTTGTTACAAAAGAAAAACCTAACGATGATCTACGAAGCTCCGTAGCCAAAAATTTTTTCTTTTGGTTCACTTCAAAAGGCTATATCTCGGCGAAAATAAAATATTTTTCAATAATTTTTTTTTACAAAATATTCCTCATAAATTTAGCTATCCAAAATGTGGTCGCTCGAAGAAATCCGATTTAACCTCGATTTTTGGCGACTTTTTAGGACACTATAACTTTCGCCAAGTTGCCAAAAAAACTATAACTTTCGCCACATTCATGTCAATATACTATTTATTGCAAATCAGGCAACTCAATTAGTCTGAAATTAAATGTTTATTGACACGAAAGTTACGCGGCGAAAGTTACATAGCAACAGTTAGCGTGGCGAAAGTTATAGTGCCCTTTTTAGGGATGTCACTAAATCGAGGTTTGATTATAATTGTTTTCCCATAAAATCATAAATTTTATAGGCCAGATGATAACCATCCTTTTACTAATAATGAGTACTTTATCCATTTTGACGAATGGAAAAACTTATTAAATGATACAAATTATATTGAATCTGGAAACGGTGCAAATTATTTATTCCTGATAAACATAATCGATGAATTATTATCCAAGAAACATAATTTTCGTTTAACCCATACTCAAAAAATTGCTATATTGGCATCACTTTTATATAACAAAGAAATCAATGAAGGTCGCCGTAGGTTTTTAGCCGAAGTGGCAACTGGTGAAGGGAAATCTCTCATTATCGTCATCATTGCTATTATTAAAGCACTTGAAAAAAATAAAGTTCATGTTATTACCACATCAAAAGTTTTGGCGGAACGTGATCCAAATGGTTACGGTGATATTTATAAGTTTTTTGGCATTCATGTTGGCCATATTTGTAGTGAAAATATTGATGTGAGGAAGCGGATTTATTCGAAATGCAATGTTATTTATGGCGATCTCGCAAGTTTTCAGCGAGATTTTTTACTTGATAGTTTTTATGGAAAAAATATAATGGGAAAGCAAGATTTTTCCACCATTATTGTTGACGAGGTTGACAGCATGTTGCTAGATCATGCAACTCATGTTTTATACTTATCTAGAGAAGTGGCAACGTTAGACAAGTTGGCATCATTGTTCATATTTATTTGGAATTGTGTTCAAGATAAATTAAATGAACTCCCAGGTAAACAAAACCTTGATATTGCAGACATTGTTGAAACTGCTCGGTATAATGTCCTGAAAGAATTGTTCGGCTTTACCAAACAAAATGACATAAGCGAATTATTAAAAGTTATTGACTCGTGTTTATGCGAAAATTTGTCTGCTTTATGGCAACAATTAATCGACGAGAAAATTATATGCACGAATGGAAGATTCTACCATGCTAGAAATCATAATTCAAATAGCGTTTTTCAAGATAGTTTAAATGAAATTCATGCACCGTATATGGGTAAAATTTTAGCTGTATTGCTAGACTATTTTAACAGTATTATAAAAGAGCCTTGTTTCATTCAACTTCCTTTGCACTTGTACGATTTCGTTTTGGAACACTTGGATGTTTTTATTAAAAATGCTATATTAGCTGACCAGATGCAAGAAGAAATTGATTATATTGTAGAATTTCCAGTAAATGATCCCTATTGTAAGGATAGATACCCACAAATAATTATGATGGATCGTGACACTGGAACTACTCGAGAAAATTCTCAATGGACAAATGGATTACACCAATTTTTGCAACTCAAACATCACTGCCGCCTAACACCATTAAGCTTAAAGTCGGTTTTTATCTCAAATGTTTCATATTTTAATCAATATAAAGACATTCTTGGGTTTTCTGGTACGTTGGGCTCAATTTTTGAACAAAAGGTTCTTCAAAAGCTTTATCAAACCACTTTAATAAAAATACCAACGGCTAATTACAAATTATTTTATAAGAAAAAATCGATTGTAAAAAAGACATGTCAAGAATGGATCCAGGCAATTTATCACGAAGTCGACCAAATGCTCAAGGAGCACAGGTCTGTATTAATCATTTGTGAAACAATTCATAGTGCTAATTGGATTAACGTAAAGTTAAAACAGTTAGCTCAGAGTAACAACTTGTTTTCGCATATAAAAATTTATACGAATGAAAAAGAAAATTTTTATTTTACAAATGAACATGGCAAAGTGGAGAATGAATTGCGTCCAGGCAGAATAATTATTGCCACAAATTTAGCTGGGCGTGGTACAGATATTAAAATTCACGATACACTTAAAGAAAATGGTGGTCTTCATGTTATTCTTTCGTTTCTTCCAACAAATATTCGAATAGAAGATCAAGCTTATGGGCGTGCAGCCAGATTTGGACAACCCGGATCAGCTCAGCTAATTATTAAAAACGATCGAGAAGAACATATTATTGTGTTAAAAAAGTTGCGCGATATTGAAGAAGCAAAAAGATTGGCGATTATTAAAAAGCACTATACAACTAGAACAAGGCCTCAGGAAAACTATTTGGCGAAGTTTAAACAAATTTATCAAGAGACTGCACAAAAAATACTGCACAAAAAAGGAGAAATTTTATTTAAAGATGCTGCTTTATATCCCGAACTTGCTTTAGAAACTCTTTTCGATACATGGACAATATGGCTAGATAAAAATATTGATAAAATCTCAATGAAGTTCGGAAATATTCATGAAAAAATTGACTTGAAAAATGAATTATCAATGAATCAATTTTCGGGACCACATATTTCTCTTAAAATGGCTATATATTATAGTAAATCTGATTGGAAAAAGGCCGAAGAATTTTTATTACAAGTTTTTGATAATTGTCCTATTTATAGAGCTGAGGCAGCTTATTACTTGGCTTTTCTATATATAAAAAAATCGTCAGAAATTAGAGTACCAGATGTCATTAGAAAATTGTTACTTTATGCTCGATGTGAATTTATTAAGCGAAAAGAACATATAGCCAATCTGGGAGAAATAGTGCATCGTCATAAAAACGCCATTAGTTGTACCAGCTTCGATCAGCAACAAGATGATATAGCTAGAATTTACCTATTGCTTGTCAGAAATATTGAAGAACTAGTCGGAAGACATATTAATACCTCTACTTTCATAACAAATCAAATTAGCGAAAGCTACGCAATTGCAGCATTAGAAAGTCTTTTAAAAGATAATATTTTTGAGAAAGCAGAAATATCCTTAAAGATTGGTAGCGAGGAGAAATTTTCTACTTTACAAGAATGGGTTAACGAAAAAATAGATGAAATTAGCTATTTTCATTATACTACTCATAATTGCTTGATTGAATCATTAACAAGTGTACATGGTCATTATGACAATAGTGCACTTATTAGCGAACTAAACAAGAAGACAAAACCTTTTAAAACATCGGATTATACAGGATTGCCAACAGCATCAGGTTTTTGGAAAATTCTTAAAGATAGCGGATTTATCACTGAAATTTCAACTGAAACTAATGAATTTTTACGCTTAAATCTATCTGCTATGATTAGCTACTTTGATAATAATAATGACAGAACTAATATGTTTAAAAATTTACACAAATCTATTAAAAAGTTTGGTGAGAAGCAAATAATAGTTTTGGAGGAATGCGAACAAATTTACGATGGTGGGCTTATTGAACAAAACCTTGGTAATGGAAAAGAAAATAAATTTCAACAGCTTATTGATCATCAAATCTTAATCCCAATCACAGTCACTGAAATAAATGATAGCCAAGAAGAAGCCTTGTTAGATCAAATAAAGGAACCTGAATTTTTATATGCTCGTTCTTTGGAAGGACTTGGGATCGATTCGAAAGAAGATCAACAATTAATACTTACAAATTTATGTAACAATAGAATATTATTAAATGACACGATAGTTAATAATCGCTATAAATTGATTAAAGTTCCTACTATAGAAGAATTACCAATATTCTATAGGAAAAAGACGTGGAGAGCACTCAACACTGCGTTTCCTTATAGATTTGCGCTTGACAAATTATTCAAATGGATAATGGATCTTAAAGAACGCCGTGCTGTAAATACTGAAATTGTTTCTCTAACACTAATATTACCATGCAATGAAAATATGTTAGAATACCAGCTTTTAGAATGTGGTATTGTAAGCCCTACAACAGTTCGGAAAAGTATTACTCCTAAAGATATATCAAAAGCATTAAAAAAAAAACCTTGGTCATTATTAGAATCAAAAGAGCTTCATAATCATTGCCATTCAATACATGACATATTATTTGAAAATAGAAGAATGATTTTCAGCCAAGGACATCGCTCAGACTTTGGATTAGTGGAGGTAACAAAAATACTAATTAAACAAGATGTCGGTGGTATTACGGAAGCCAATTATTTTAAACTTAATGGGTTTGAAAAAATATTTACTCTTAAAAATCTAAGCCGAACATCTGCAATATTTATACCTACATGTGGATTAATTCAATCAGTACTCTTCGCAGCCATCAATGTGACAGTGCCACTTTTAACAGGACCAGTGGAATACTTGAAACAAGTGATTGGTGATTTTCGGATACCGCTTGAAGCAATTATTCGACCAAGTATTGATTTTAATAGTTTTGTGAGCTTACAGTAAAGGTCATGAACAGTGTTGTGCGTCTTGCGTCTATCTCGGTCAATTTAAATCCATTAGGGCTGAGCGATAGCTCATTGGATTCCTGAGATCACAGTGAACAACTTTGTAGAACGTCACTTTTTATGAAAAAATTACTGGGCTGAATAAAAAGCAAGACGCTGGATGTGTCTTCGACAGCGGCTTGCTTTTTATTCAGCCCAGTAATTTTTTCATAAAAGTGATGTTCTACAAAGTTGTTCACTGTGATCTCAGGAATCCAATGAGCTATCGCTCAGCCCTAACGCATGTAAATTGACCGAGATAGACGCACGGAAGTATAAATGGTGCCTTAAAGGACCAGTCCAGTCAATTACAATCATATGAAAAAATGGTATATTCAGAAAGATCGTGAAAAATTGAGAATTTTTGTTTTTATGGCATCATCTGAATCGTTTTCCCCATCTAGATAAATGCATTTGAAAATATGAATTCGTGTACATGTTTTCGTTGTAATAATCAAACTTTTTTGAATTTTTTGCGGAACAATCGTGAAAAAATAGCATGAATCGATAGAGAATTTTATGCTGAACAACTTTGCTAATTGAAGTTTGCGTAAAAAATTATTTTCTCCGATCAAAAATGCAAAATAAGTTTAAATTTTTGAATTTTCGTATATTGAAACGAAAACCCTGCATGAATTTAAACTTATTTTTGCATTTTTGAAATAGTTTTTTACGCAAATTTCAATTAGCAAAGTTGTTCAGCATAAAATTCTCTGTCGATTCATGCTATTTTTTCACGATTTTTCCACAAAAAATTCAAAAAAGTTTGATTATTATAACGAAAACATGCGCACGAATTCATATTTTCAAATGCATTTATCTCGATGGGGAAAACGATTCAGATGATGCCGTAAAAACAAAAAATGCTTCATTTTTCATGATCTTTCCGAATATATCATTTTTTCGTAGAATTGTAAAAAAATCGATTTTCAAAAATTTCTCCGAATCGACTAGCATCCATAAGGTCGAGGGTTCAATTCCCGGGTGATGTTGCACATTGATGTTGCAGACCAAAATAAACGCCCTGTATGTACTCATCACTAAGTTACTTTTAAACCATAAACGAGAAAAATCTATTTTTTTATCAAAAATGTCATAAAAACAGCCTTTTGGGATTATTTCAAACAAAAAATGTCCATTTTTGACAATAAAAAATCGCATCTAATGCCCGAAATCGAACATTACCCGAAATAGACAGGTCCGCTAACAATTTTTTAAGCTATTGAGAATATTGAATATGTCTCTTATAATTCGTTGAAACCACAAAAAATCCCATATAAAGTTCATGTATGGCGACAAATTCGCAGCATGTTTTCAAAAGTTAAGGATGTAAGTTACATTTTATAATTCTTAAATATACATGGTTCGGCAAAAAAATGAACTTTTTATGTAATAATAATTTTTTAACGAAATTAAAGGGGCGCAACATTTATGGCCCATTCTCGAAAAATCGAAAAAAATTCCCGATTTTCTTCTAAAAACCGACTTCTTAGGTTAATTTCTAGGCGAAAAATCGATTGCGCGCATTTTCGAAGCGTGAAAAATTAAGTTTGACCCTGAAAATCAGGGTAGAACTGAATTGAAACTTTTTGATTTTTGAAGAAAAAGTGAAGAAAAAACTGACGGCGATATGATAGAATAGATGTTTTTGTTGTGTAAAATGTCTTTGTTGAAATAAAATGTCGACGTAAACCATAATTTGTAATCTCATTCTATGAATTTTTTTAAGCCAATTTCCAGGCAAAGGAAAAATTTTTCAAGAAAAATAAAAATAGGCAAAAATTCTACGAGGTCGAATTTAGGGGGTCTGCTAAAAATTTTTTAATTTCTCAACATTTTACCCTCTGGGGATCGAATCCGCGGGCCAAAGTTGCTTAACTTGTCAGATCGGACGGGATCGCTCCTTACTAACTTTTAAAAAATCCGCTAGGATTATGGGTTGAAATGGGCTTTAAATGTTGTTCAAAATGCAATTTATAAACAAATTTTAAATTGAAAAAATTGGAGAAAAATATAATGGGAGCTCAACACAATTTTTTATATTTTTTCTCAAAATGTTGAAAAACCATGTTTTTGGAAATTCGGTCAATCAAATTTTCTCGAAATCAATTTTCGAATTTTTCGAAATTGAGTCGTCGGAATCGAAATTGCGATTTCGACCGACTAATAATCTATAGTCATATGTTTTAATTAGTTTGGTGATAGACTCTATTTTTGACCATTAAATTAAAAAAATTACTTGTTTAGAGTTTACGATTTTTTGCAAATATTATTTTAAAAGTTAGATTATTCCTTTTAGACGCGTAATGAAGATGATACATGGAATCACATTCGAAAAACCCTATGGAATCACATATGGCATGGACCTTGTCCAGAAAACTTATTTAATGCAAGTTTATCCCTTAAGTCGAGTTTTGTATAAGTTGATTTTGTACAGAGTGAAAGCACATTTTTGCGATTTTTCGCGCTGTTTTAAAATTTTTCAACAAAATACAGTCAAACCTCGATTATCTGATCCCCAATCGAATTTCGAAATATGCAAATTTCGGAAACAGTTAACTCTAGGGAGGACATCACGAAAAAATTCGCCAAAAATCGAGATTAAATCGGATTTCTTCGAACGACCAAATTTTGGATAGCTATTGTAATTGTATGAGGAATATTTTATAAAAAAATTATTGAAAAATCTTTTATTTTCGCCGGGATTATGGCCTTTTGAAATTGATGTCAATTTTTATAATTTTTACCATATTATTCAAAAATCAAGAAAATCTCAAATTTTTTTGGTCGATAACATTTTTAAAAATTGGGAGGATTAGGAATTGTTTTAAAAAAAAGAATTAGTGAAAAAGTCTTCGATTTCGCAGAAATATGATTTTTGAAAAATTATGACCTTTTTAGACTTCAAAAAGCCATATTTTGAAGAAAATAAAATTTTTTCAATGTATTTTTTTACAAAATATTACTCATTCAATTAGCTATCCAAAATGTGGTCACTCGAAGAAATCCGATTTAATCTCGATTTTTGGCGAATTTTTTCGAAGGAGCCACTATATCTAGAGTTGACTGCACTCTTAAAAGGTTATTTTGGTAAAAATTTTTTAAAAATGGATTAAAAAATCTCAAAATACGGTTTTTTATGAATTAACCTGTATAATGTTTTCAACTAATTTTTATAGCAAATTTAGAATGACATATTAAAAATTCATTGTGTTCTAATTCAATGGAAAAGCGATATATCTAATCAAATTTACTCTGTTGTTATTGAATATAGAAACACTTATTGTTGGTTCAGAAAAATTGAGTTTGAAACTTTTGAAATAGACAAAGGAGATCTAAAAGTCTTTCAAGAAAACGTTAGGTTACATATTGAAAAAGAAATATTAATTGTTCAAGATAATCCTTCACAAAACTTAGTAAATATAGAATCCGAAAAGCTTTTAAAACTGATTAATGAGGAATTAAGACAATTATTTAAAAAAATAAAAATACAACTTAAAAATGTACCAGGCTACTCAGCCAATGAAAATAATCATCAAAATGCTATCTCTGACGAGAATTCTAGTTCAATAACATGGGAGTGGACTAAGAAATTATTGGATTTTGAAATATTTGATGAAATCTTTTTCAATATACTAGATATGCAAAATATGAAGAATGTCATTGACAAGAAGCCTATTAATATTAATCAAACTACTAATTATAATTTGGAAGATTTGAGTGAAGAATCAAACTTACAAGATATTTTAGTCAATGAAAATATTTTTAAAATTGACTTGCTGCAATATGATTATTTCTCTAGCTTGTTAGGCATTTATTCATCAACAAAAAATATTATTTGGCTTCAAGCAATTATTCGTGAAGATGGACCAGTAAATACAACTTGTTTGGAAGTTATCACGAATGCATTGCATTTGTTATTTGAAAAAGAAAATTTATTTTCTGGAGTTTCATTAGCATTACGCGATGAGTATAACCGCTACACGTGTTTCAGCACAAATAAAACTACAATCAATCTGAATGTAATGCTTGTAGATGGACATTTTTTTATTGCCAATAAAAGAAGATGTTGCAGTTTAAGAAGTGATGGGTTGTATTATATGTCGATTTTTGACGCAATCCGAGATTTTGGAACAGTTAAAAAATGGAAAACTTCAGAAGAGTTTTGTGATGATCTAAGCCAACAAGTTACGCAAGAATTAACAACGACTATATCCATTAAAATAAGTTAAAAATTTTAGTTTTAATATCGAGGCCGAGCGTCTTCGGAGATCTGAGGGAATTACGTATTTTGTTTAAGGCGTTACTGCATATACTGTGCCAGAGACATCCCTGCGTGGCCGTCGGAATTTTTCTAGGGGTATCACCGTATGTCGATCGTCTTCTCTCATAGTCCTCTACAACTTTATTTTTGGTTGTATACAGTTTAAATCTAACCCATATGAGATCGCAAAAAGTAGATATATTACTTTTTTCGGTCGAAGAAATTTTTTGAGGGGATACCCATAAAAGTGGTTTCGATTCTCTCATTTTTCGATTGTATTCTCTCATTTTCTTTTATAACTTTTATTTTTGCCGGTACAGTTTAAATCAATCGT
>OZJO01017164.1:0-14300 GCA_900406225.1 Acrobeloides nanus | reverse complement strand
AAAGACGGCATTCTTTATAGCTCGACGAGACGAACAAAACGACACCAAATTTATCCAATTTGATAATTGTTTTGGGTTATTGAAACGAAAACCCTGAATCAGGGGTTTCGTTTCAATAACCCAAAACAATGATCAAATGGGTAAATTTGATGTCATTTTGTTCGTCTCGCCGTGCTATAAAGAATATCGTCTTTATTTGTTAAATACACCCAATAATTAAACGTATTTTTAAGAAAATGTAAAATTCAGGGTTTTCGTGTCAATGTCCAAACACATTCAACCGAGACGATTTCGAGATGGCTAGCGTCTCGAAATAGTTGAATTTCGAAATAAGTTTGTTATTAGTAGGCTTCGATCGCATGTGAAGTTGGCGATTTTTGAAATCTGTGTATTACAACGAAAACATGTGTACCATTCATGTTTCTGCAATAATTTTTAACTTAAATCAATTAAAAGTTGAAGTATTGAAGCGATTAATAATATACTTTTGTATAATCGCTTCAATACATAAAATTGATGCAAGTTAAAGATTATTGTAGAAACATGAATGGTACACATGTTTTCGTTGTAATACACAAAATTCAAATTTCTCCAACTTCACTCACAATTTCTCTCGAAACCGTTAGCGAATTTATCGTAAAAACAAAAAATGCTCCATTTTTTATGAATTTTTAAGAATTTCTATAAAAAATGGCAACTTTTTCCGACCGGACTCTATGTTTGCCCAAAAAGTTAGTTTTTTCGATTTTCGTGTTAATACACCAAATCTATTCCCTGAATTAGTTTTGGGGGGGGAGAGACTCGCTTCTTTCCAATCGGTAAAGTACAGTACACCAAAGAAAAGATTCATTTCAGTAAAAATTCATTATCTTACATACAAATATTGCACACAATATGGGCATACAAAACTCAGAACAAAGTCTTGCTTTCAGGGCGAAAAAAGAAATTTCGCATTAATACACCGAATTCATTCCCTGAATCAGGGTCAAGGAGGTGATTTCTGGTGGCCGAGTGGATAGTGTTTCGGTCTTTTTTAGTTTTCTAGTAGTGGGTTCGATCCCCTTCTAGAGTTAAATTTCAAAAAATTTAATTTTAAAAACTGCAAAAACCACTGCGCTTCTCCCACTTGACCACCATTTTTGGGTCGACTTTTTCCGATTTTTGTACACCGTGACAAAAATAGTTGTTAAAAATAGAGATATTTTTAGGTATAGAAAATCAAAAATGCATGCAAAATTGAATGAAAAGCGAAATTTTTTCAGAAAAAAGTGGGAGCTACTACTACACAATAGGGGGTCACGGCAAAAAATTTTCGTGTCTCCCCTCCCCCCTATTGTGTAGTAGCTCCAAAAAGTGTAAAAAGGCAAATCACACAAAGAGAGTAAATTCTTGACTAAATTTCACACAAAAAAGGAATATAAAAATTTTTGAGACTAAATCTTGAAATGAATTTTATGCAAATTTTTTAGAGTTACAAAGGTTATACAGGGTGAGTAAAAAAGTGCATTTTTGGGACCAAACGCTTTCTTGACCCTGATTCAGGGAATGGAGTTGGTATATTGAAACGAAAATCGAAAACTTGCTTTTTCGCATCAATACACCAATTCCATACCCTGAATAAGGGTCAAGGAAGTGTTTTCATGTGTCGGGAATGCGCGCAATCGATTTCCCGCATAAAATTACCTCATATGGATCATTTTTAGTAAAAAATTTCCCAGTCCCAAAAAATTTTTTCGACTACTTTTTTACTCACCATGTATAAGAAAAATCATAATGATCAAGTTTGTAATGTAAAAATATTATTCATGATCTGACAAGCACCTATAACAAGTATATTTTGAAATTTCTTGAGCCGCCTTAACGGTCTGCCCCACACAAACATAATGATACCAGCGCATGCAACCAGACTCACATTGGATCCAACGAACGTGATCGCCTAAAAAATTTTTGTTGATTAGTAGGAGTTGAAAAACCCGGCCCTCGTCTTAGCTATCCAGCTAAAAAAAGTTACGAAAAAATAAAGATCGGTCAAGACTATCCCCTTTCTTGAATCGAATCGGTCCTTACCCACTGTTTTCCACCATTACTCACAGACTACATAAAATTTAAGTCTTACTATATGGCTTTAAACACTTGTCCGCCGAGCATTCTTCTTTATCTCCGTGATAACTTTCATCTTTATCTTTGGCCTTTTGTTTCTTCTTACTCGAGCCGTAGGTGCCAAATCCGCTGCTGTGTCGTTTGTATCGGCGGTTGGGAGAAATTGTCATGCCACCCAATCCGGGAAAGATCACTTTTTGAAGTGCTGAATCGACCATACGGGATTGAAGTGTTCGCCAGAGTTGGACTTGAGATTCGGGTATAGGGAAAAGTTGGAAGTAGGAAGAAGAGAATGCTATATTGTACGCTTCCATGTCGATTATTTCTAGGGATAAGGCGTGCAACACGCTTGTTTCGATCCTGAAAGTTGAACAAATTGAATGTATTGGGTTGTTTCATAAGTAATGTCGACCCAAAAAATACATCGAAAATCGTCTTTTCGATCGTTTTCGATGAAAAAGAAGTAGAAGAAGAAGAAAAAGATGATGATGATGAAGCAGAAGAAGAAGTAAATAAAGAAGAGGATGATGAAGAAGAAGAAGAAGAAGAAGAAGAAGAAGAAGAAGAAGAAGAAGAAGAAGAAGAAAAAGAAGAAGAAGATGATGATAATGATGATGAAGCAGCAGAAGAAGTAGAAGAAGAAAATAATGAGGAGGAGGAAACGGAAGATGATGATGAAGCAGCAAAAGAAGAAGTAGTAGCAGAAGAAGTAGTAGTAGAAGAAGAAGAAGAGGTAGAAGTAGTAGTAGAAGAGGTAGTAGTAGAAGTAGTAGTAAAAGAAGTAGTAGAAGTAGTAGTAGTAGAAGTAGAAGTAGAAGTAGTAGTAGTAGAAGTAGTAGAAGAAGAATTAGTAATCGAAGTAGTATTAGAAGAAGTAGTAGTAGAAAAGGTAGTAGAAAAAAAGAAGTAGAAGTAGTAGAAGAAAAAGAAGTAGAAGAAGTAGTAGTAAAAGTAGTAGTAGTAGAAGTAGAAGAAGAATTAGAAGTAGTAGAAAAAGAAGTTTTCGTTTATATACTTACATAGCTTTTTCTTCCACTGAGATCATATTGATATCAGAACCGATAGGAATTTTCTTAATATTTTCTAGCATGTCATTAAACGCTTTTGACGATCGACGCAATAAGTTATCTACTAGTAAAAATTCGAGTGACTTTTTAGGCGCCGCCTCACAAGCCACCTCCACATCTTCAATACAAGGTCGTCGTCCTCGTCTAAAATTATAGAGTAAAACTTTTTTCAAATCATATTTTTTGTTAAAAATTTTCTGAATAAATCCTTACAAGCATCTCGGACACAAAAATATTCCCGGGAGCATCCGGTTCAAAAATGGCTCCCATCTAGCACATTTGCCATGGAATTTGGCCTTGCAGAGATAACAAGCTATAGCTTCAACATTTTCCTCGGTTGTCAACTCCTTGCTACAGCTGCAGGTTTCTTTTAACGAGCGTCTTTCGTTTAGTTCTCTTAGTTTGAAGAGTAAAGGGATTTGTTGATCATGCACCGCAGATAAATGACGTGTCTAAAAAATACGTTATGAAAATGTTCCTCCTCCTCCATGCACCGCGGAAAGAAAAAAAGTGTTGTTTTTAGACCAAAATGTGTTTCGATTAGGGATGCACAAGTTACAAGGCTCCTCCTCCTCAACTTTTTAGAAGATATCACAACGCGACGGAAACTACCAGTATCCAAGGAAGGAACAGAATTGTGAAGAAGAAAGACGAAGATCGCCTCTTCTATTCGAAATCCTCCTCCTCCTGGGAAAGAAAAAGCGTTGTTTTTAGACCAAAATATGTTATTTTCGTGTCGATATACAGCTTTTCTTGAATCCGAGGAATTTTATAATTTCAAATTCGGATTCCCCGCATGTTTTTACCCCTAGGGGGTCCAGAAAAATTTCCAGAAAAAATTTTGAAAAAGTTTCACGTGGGTGCCCTCCCCCCTATTGTGTAGTAGCTCCAATTTTTGACGTCTTATAATTTTGAGGGATACCTACCAAGCTCGCCGAGCTATCATAAAGCTTCAATTGTGACCAATTATCGGCATAATGCTTTGAATTAAATATTGCCAATGGCACAGGGTCGCCTTGGACCAAGTATAGCAAATCTTCCCTGCCGGAAATTATCTAAAAATTGATCCAATTTTCAAAAATCTTTAATTTTTCGTGGACCAGTCCACTTTTTGGGGAGTTGATGTCATCTGATAGAGCACAAAATTTCGAGCATTTTTCGCTTTTACGGCACTATTTGAAAATCTAACCATAAAAAGTTATGGGCGAAATAGAAAAATTTTCAAACGAGTTTGAACATTGAAACGAAGAGCCTGCACCTGATAACAATTTTTGAATTTGCTTAAAAGGATGTTTATATGACGTATGGCATGTGATTCTTGACAAAAATGTGGCCATATGTCATATAAATATTCTTTTCTTGATTCGGGGGAAGATTTCATTTTTTAGATTTTTGACGAATTTTTCAATTTTTGACGTATTTTTTTCTCGGAAATGTGAAATTTGAATTCCCCGCATAAAATTATCCCTAGAGGGGTCAATTCCAGATGATGAAAAAAAACTTTTTTCGAAAAATTTCACGTTCACTGGGATACCTAATCGTTACTAGTTCCGAAACAAGTTCTCATTTCTTCCTTATTCCCATTTCATCATTTCTTCCTTCATGTTTTTTATTTCACGTTTCACCTAATCGATACTAGTTCCAAATGTTGAAACGAAAATAAAACTTTGAGTCTGCACTCAGGCATTTCGTTTCAATAAACAGACTTTTAGCGGAAAATTCCATTTTTGTACCGATTTTCTCAACTTTCATACAATGGACATTTTAACATTTTTTTATAACTCGCCGAGACGAATCAAATGACACCAAAATTATCCAATTTGAACAATTTTTTGGGCTATTGAAACGAAAACCCTGATTCAAGTGGGACTGGTCCTTTAACCCCTACCTCGAACAAATTATAATACGAAGGCGATTTCAAAAACATGTGGCAAATTCTGCTAACGAATGAATGCAAATCTTTTCTTAAATCCAAGACTTCTTTATGAAGATCGGAATTCCGTTGAAATGAGGATTTGGCGCACAAATGTTCGAGTTTGTCCAGGCTTAGGATGGAGAAGTAGGCATTGGATGAATTTATATGGCCATCGAATAGTTTTTGGCAGCGTTTGGCATTTTCGAATTCTTTGCGGAAGACGTTCATGTTTGGGGCGTCTAGCCAATCGGTGGGGAGGAGTTCTTCCCAGATGGCTTCTGCTTCGGAGAAGCCGATGCCTTCGCCTTTGTCGAGGAAGTCTTCGGCCTAAAAATAGCAAAAGTGTTTATGATTTATGGTAGGGTAGGTTTGGGCTTAGGTATAGATCTAGGCTTAGGCTTAGGTATAGATTTAGGCTTAGGTATAGATTTAGACTTATGCTATTCTTTAATTTACCTTCGATTCTGCAATCAATCCAGCTTTGATCATAGCATGCAACTTATTCATGGCGTCCATCGCCATGTTGCACTTATTCATCCATTTGTCACCTTCTTTCAAGACCTTTTGCACCTTATCAATACTGAAACGAGTCTCTCCCACTTCATCTTCTGTCTCCGAGCCTTGTTCATCCTCAACCTCTTCTTTAACTCTTTCGGGTGATGTTCTTCGCGAGGCGTTGCTTTCGACCTCTTCTTTGACTCGATTGATTTTTAATTGCCAATTTGTGTATTTCGAGGATTTTTGAAGCCATTGACAACGAGACAGTTCCTAAAAATTTGATTATTGAAGAGGCATTTTGTAACACTCATAACATAGACACAAAAAAGGGAGGATGCTGGGTAGCAGTCGGTCGAAATTTCGAGTTTCCACCCTTTTTGAGGGTCAAACAAAGGTCCCTATTCCAATTTGGGGGGGGGGCAGCAAATTGCCTCATCGATTTCTCGACTTTATCGATAAAATTACAAACATTTTTCAATGGAGTGAGCTCTTCCAAGCGACAGTCAAATTCTTCGCCCTCATAATGCAAGTTTAACAAGAGATCAACGGTGGAAACTCCATTAAATTCAGTCAAACATTTTTCTATAGCATCATTGGCTTTTTGTTTCCAGTTATTAATTTTTTCATAAAGTGCCTAAAAATTTAAGAAATTTTTTCGTGGTCTTTCAAAATTCTCACCTCTAACGATTTTTGAAGTCGCTCGTCGACCACTTTTCCATTTTGTAATTCGACTCGGAGAGATTCAAGTTCAGAGAAATCATATCTGGTATCTGCTTTTTGGATTCTTGTTATGTCACTAAATTTGAATTTTTTTCGAATTTTCGATAAAATAAAAGACAAAATGGATTACAAAATTTTTATCGAAATTTTTCGAATTTTCGATAACGACCACGTAGAGATATGAATTTTTCTCGCCAAACACGACCACGAAAGGATGTGATTTTAAATCGAAATCGAATTTTAGATAAAATTGAACAACCACGCAGGGATGCGAATTTTTTCCCGCCAAACACGACCATGAAAATTTTCATAAAATGAACATTGTAGCAATTTTTTATAGCTAAATGAGACGAACAAAATGACACCAAATTTATCCAATTTGAACATTGTTTTGGGTTATTGAAACGAAAACATGAATCAGAATTTTTTCGTTTCAATAACCCAAAACAATCTTCAAATTGGTTAATTTTGCTGCTATTTTGTTCGTCTTATTTAGCTATAAAAAATTGCTACAATGTTCATTTTATAAAAATTTAACAAATTGATGCAAAANACCAAAATTATCCAATTTGAACATTGTTTTGGGTTATTGAAACGAAAACATGAATCAGAATTTTCGTTTCAATAACCCAAAACAATCTTCAAATTGGTTAATTTTGGTGTTATTTTGTTCGTCTTATTTAGCTATAAAAAATTGCTACAATGTTCATTTTATAAAAATTTAACAAATTGATGCAAAAATCGATTTTTCCGCAAAAAATTCAAAAAAGTTTGTGTATTACAACGAAATGCATGAACAATTTCAAACGCAAGTATCTCGAAAACTACAACGATTTAGAAGATGCCATAAAAACAAAAAATGCTCAATTTTTCATGAACTTTCCGAATATATAATTTTTTCATAGTGTTTTTTCCGAGTAGACTGGTCCTTTACACTACTATATAAATATACCGTAATCTCTTCCTTGTAAGAATTTTATTTATGGACGATGAAAGTTTGTCAAAGTCTTGCAAAACCGCATGAACTTGTCTAATTTCATCACATTGGGGATAACGTTTGGTTTTCCACGTTTCAGCACATTCTCGCAGATCAACTGCATCTAAAAATTTAATTTAAAAATTTTTTGAAAATCAAAAATACTATATTTGCCGGATTCACTATTGAAAATCTGGTGGACTTTTTGTTTCCATTCTTCGAATAGTGTAGTCCTTTCTTTGAGCTTCTCCATTCGGATTAACATCTCTTTTAGAGTGTAGCGGTATCTGAAAAAATTTTTAGATATAGTGTTAAAAATATGAATCAGGGTTTTCGTTTCAATAACTACATACTGTGTAGGAAAGGAGTAAACCATGTTTTACATGGGTTTTCAAAATTGTTTTGGGTTATTGAAACGAAAACCTGATTCAGGGTTTTTATTTTTGATCGGTGACAAGAATTGTCACTATCAAAATTCGATTTTTCGAAAAAAATTTGATTTTTCGGCCAAAACTTGATTTTTCGAAAAAATTCAATTTTTCGACCAAAATTCAATTTTTTTACCAAAATTTGAATTTTTTACCAAAATTCGATTTTTCGGCCCTGATTCATGTTGTTTTATCTTTATAGTTATCGTTTCGCATTTTTTTTCCATTTTATCTCTTACTTTAAAACACATTTCTCAATAGGACATTCCTCGCACAGATTCATAATATGGTCCATACACACCATCCCTTTGTCCTTGTGCCGACACTCCAAACCGGACATGTACAAAGTGGTTTGGCATATTACACAAGATCGTTGGTCATCGGGAATATCTTCGAATTTGGTGAAATCACTCGTTGAAAGACCTTTCTTGGCTAGATACTCCCTGGCGTGTGACTCTTTGGTGATTACATGGCGAAGTTCATCGATAGTGGCTAGGCACATGCCGATACTGATTTTGTCCGCCACCTCGACCATTCGCATGACTAGCTCTTCGTGCGAGAAAACACAATGGCGTTTAACTTTGGCGTAGTTGGTGAGGCAAAGACGGCCCATGTGAATCTGAAAGAAAAAATGGATTACAACATTTTTTTGCCTGACCCTGATTCAGGAAATATAAGGTTTTTGAGGCACCAAAATTCGATTTTTAGAAAAAAAATTCAATTTTTGAACAAATTCGATTTTGAACAAAAATTTCGATTTTTGAGAAAAAATTCAATAATCCCCAAGAGGGCCAAAAACTCGAATTTTCAAAAAGTTTTCCAAATTGGCTAAATCTACATGGGGAACACGAATCTGAAAGAATTTTTTTTTGACCACGGGAAGGTCAATATTTTTACATGAATATTGAAATTACCCAATCAGACGGCGCAAAATTGACCGCTTCTGCAAAATTGTAGCCTTCGTTAAAACCTGAATGATACGCTCGTGGGAAGGTGATCACAAATTCGCCGGCATTTTGATGAACTGTATAGACTTTGACACCTTTGTCCATCAAATAACTTGGGTTCAAGGCGGTGATCATGTGGTGTAAGAGATCAGGTTGGGCTCGGAAGAGCTCGGGCACAGATTCCATGACTATGTTGTCGAATTGTTCACCATCCGATCCGGGTACGCCGTACCATATTTTTCTTTCGCCCCTAAAAAGTTTTGCTATTTTGTGGGACAAAAACCCGCAGTCGTCTCTTACCAGTGCAAATAGTTGATACTATAAGTCCAGTGATCTTCAACATGCCAACAAAACGTACTGAAACACATTCCCACATAGACCCAGGGGACCATCATGCCTAAAAATTTTTCAAAATTTGCATATTTGAAAAAATATTTTTTTACCAGAGACGGGTATATTCATATGGCTCAAAACGGATTCTTTTAATACTGGCAAATTGTTCAAATTCCATGGATGGTTGGCATACAAATTTCGAGCTTTTAGATCCATTCCTTTATAGTCGTCATTTTTGCGAGGAAATCCGCTACCGACTTTGCTAGTGATGAGATCGGCGCCATATTTGGTGATGACATTGGATTCGAAATTGATCACATTGCGCCAAAATTCGCGCTCAACGTCGTCTAATTGCACTTCCTAAAATTGGGGGAAGTGGTGTGAGTTGAATCCCGGTATGGGTCGAGTTGAGCGACCAACATGGACACAAATGTCGATTTTACCGAAGAAAAATCCCGTTTTTGAGAAAAAAAAATCAGATGCGACGCCAAGGCCGAACGAAAAATTAGTCAAAAATCGAAAAAAAATTTCGATTTTTGAGCAAAAATTTTGATTTTTCGAAAAAAAACTTTCCGTGCGCGCCATGATTTTTTGGAATCCCGACATGAAACAGTTTACATATAAGTCAAAAATTTTACATTAATAGGCTTCTTGAAATATTCCTGCTTGAAATTATTGGCATACTCGGCAAAAGTGTTCAAATTGAACATCATATTCGAGTCATGAAACCCGAATTCATGATTCAACTTTTGAACGGTATCTGCAACACATTTCTGGCATCGCCATTCGCCTTTCGGCACCGATGAAAGTGGTGGATCTAAGCAATACGTATGCGTGGATTTTTCACAAGTTTCACAAATGAGGAGCTTCGCTTCGTCGTCACCTCCATGACATTTGTTACAAAACACTTGTTCTATGATGAGGTTTTTCTTGCTAAGCGTGGGCAACGGCTTCGCTTTCGTGGTTGATCTTCCGCCGGCCATGGTTTGGTTGTTTCCTTGGCTTCCTTTTCCGGATGACATTCTCCCACCACCGGTGGACATTCTTCCACCACCTCTTGTGTTATTTAGCATTTTTGTTGCTTCCATTCGGCTTGTTCGACTGGGTAAAATTCTTCGGGGGGCATTCTCCTTCTTTTCGATCTCTTTCTCTTTCGATTTTTGACTTTTAGAACATTCGGGGACTGGTTCTTCCTCTTCTTCTTCATCACTTTCTTGCATGTCATCGTCTTCCTAAATTTAGTTATTTGATTATTCGGGATGAACACAACAGTTACAAAAAGTGACCAACCTACTCAAAAACGAATTTTGCTCAAAATCGAATTTTTTTTCTCCAAAATCAAAATTTTTTTTGCTCAGAATCGAATTTTTGCTCAAAACCGAGTGCTTTTGCCGATCTATAATCCCCTTTCAACTAAAAATCCTTACATTAGGCAAACTTTTTATAAACGGCGAAATCCATTTGATATAAACGTCTTTTAATTTCGACCCATGCGTTGGCTTAAACCCTATCGTCTTCGAAATTTGCGACCAACGTTTCTTCTCATTCACTGCTTCGAGACCACCATGTTCTTTGACTAGCTAAAAATTTCGTATAGCCTTAAAAAATTAGGTATGTTCAATATACATGTCGTAGACGAAACAAGTCGATATACTTATTCTCTATATAAGGAAGCCGGAATTGATGTCCCTGGAGGTACCAAAAGCTAACTAGCTTGTTGATAAAAATTATCCGAACTCGAAACAAGGCATCGATTTCATTTAGGCGTTGTACTCGAGGCATGAATTCGAAGGTTTCTGCGTCGATTGCAAAAGGTGGACGGAAACTCTAAATTTTAGCTTTTATCTTATGCAAGAACAGTGACGTAGCCACGGGGAGGGGGGGGGGCAAGTGCCCCCGTTCTTGAAAAAATTTGAAATTTTTTCTAAAGGTACTACTTTATATTTTTTCGATTTTGAAAATTTTTGAAAAAACGTCTATTTTTTTGAAAATTTTCATTTTTCAGTGCCCCCTCTGTCCAACAAGTGCCCCCCAACGGTATGTATTTTTGCAATGAAAACCTCCTCCTAAGAAACCTAAGCCTAAATAGTTTCAATGCAAAAATAAATATATTTCGACTGGGCACTGTGCAGGAGGGAGAGTATAAATTTTTCCATCTATTTTATTCGATATAATTTTACCGCAGGAGGTATAATTTTAACAACGCCATATTTTTCGGCTTCATGTTTAATTTTGGCTACATAACCAATAGGATCAGAAAATTCCTCTTCGCTGGGATAATATATTGGTGCGAATGGTGGACGTTCAAAATTCCTATAATATCGTTCGTGTTGTCGATCCATTTTTTAGAACAATATCTAATAAGGAACGCGGATTAACATGCCAAATTCCAAGCTTGTGATGTAGGCTAAAAAAGTCAGATAAAAATGGCATACAACCAGATAGAAAAATATATTGTCCGCGAAAAGAAAGAATTTTTTTAAATGATATATTTTGAACAGCAATTCACGGTTCACAACAGCGGCCTACGCTTAGGCTTAAGCCTAGACCTAAGCTTAGGCATAAGGCTTAAGCCTAGGCAGGGCCGTATCCAGGTTTTGGTTTCGGAGGGGGCTTGGCGGTTTCGGGGGGGGCTTGAACGTGAAAAAACGCATTTTTCTTAAGAAATTTTTAAAAAATGGCCATTTTTTCAACAATTTTGCCGTTTCGGGGGGGGGGGGGCTTGAGCCTGCTTAGCCCCCCCCCCTCTGGATACGGCCCTGAGCTTAGGCTTAAGTCTAGGCTTAGGACTAAGCGTAGGCCTAAGCTTAAGCCTAGGTTTAGGCATAGACTTTGAGCAAAAAAAGTTTCAACAATCTAATCTAAAAATTTTCGATTTTCGCTTCAATACACACTCCAATTCCCTGATTCAGGGTCAGGGAAGCGTTGGAAATGCGCGCAATCGATTGATTCCCCGGATAAAATTACCCCTATATGGGTCATTTTTGAAAAAAAAATTTCGGCTCGAAAAAACATGAAAAAATCGCCCAAATTCCAGTTTTTTCATACACCCTGTACTTTCGTGCCATTTTTATGAAACGGATAAGCCTGTATAGACTTTGTCCTTCACTTGTTAACTTTTCCAACCTTGAGTTGGAAACTTAACGACTATTTTTTGTCACCGAAAAACTTTATCGATTGCGTTGCAGGGCCTTTTTTATATTGCAATTCAACAAAAAGCTTTTTAGAAATTGTAGCAAAAAACTTTGAGCAAAAAAAAGTTTCAAAAAAAGTTCCAACAAAAAAATTTTCCATTTCATTTACAACTTCACTAATCACACATGTGAAAGTGAAAAGACTATGTGATTTGGTTCCGCAACGAATTATTTGAGATGGTCCCCGTAAAAGCTGTTATTGATCGATAGTGCATGGGACCGTATCAAAAATGTTTCGGCGTTAATAAGTCTTAAAATGGATTTTTTTCTGATATTGTAGATTTGAAAAAAGCAATATGGGAGGGGAGGGGTGGCAATATTACCATCATACAAATTCACTCAAAAATTGAACAGTAAAAAATGTAAGTAGCAACATTTGCATAATATAGCTATGACGTTTTGAGCCCATATTCTTATAACTCAAAAATTTTTAACTCAAAACCTATGTAGGCACAATCTTTTGTTGTTATGTGCCCATATATAAGTCATTCGTTTTTCAGTCAGATAACTCAACTCCTGTTTAGAATACGGTATTTCTGGGTTGACTCTCGAGAAGAAAACTTGAAGGCTGAATTTAAATTTCTCGTTTTGCATTCTACGCTATTTCCAGTTTCTATACAAGAAGAATATTTTTCTTAAATTTTTTGGTTGTAAAATGGCACCGGTGAGTGATTTTTTCGATTTTTGTTCACCGAATTTTTTTCAGGAAAAAGACGATTCTCAGCGTAAGAAGAAGGAATCTATTGTGGATTTATCGCGCTTTATGGACAAACGAGTGCGAGTGAAATTTCAAGGCGGTCGTGAAGGTGCGAATTGTTGTATACCGTAAAAATTCTAATAGAGCTCCACCTTCTAATAGAACCTCACCTTCTAATAGGGCCCCATCCTAGAGGGAAAAACATAAGCTTATGTTTAGGGACTGTCACGGGTCTTATAGGGGCCGTCCACACGCAGGAACTAAAAAAACCGTACACCCATCGATTTTCGACTTTTGGCATAGGATTATAGATTTTGATATGGTGAATTCGATTACACAAAATATTTTAACAGAAACCCTTGTTTTGGTGGTTTTTTTGACCATTTTTTACGAGATACCAAAAAATTCCATTTTTTGAAAAAATGGCTAAAGTGTCAAAATTTTTTGCATCTCGAATGCGGTTTTTTGCTTATATTTATAGGAAATTTTGTACTGAATAAATCTGTATAAAAATTTATGAACATTCATGAGTAAAAGTTCGAAAAAAAAAGAATTTTACATAAAAGGTACAAATGGACCATTTCAGAAAAATTGCCAAAAATTTTTTATTTTGCGCTATCACAATCTTCCACACACGGGATTTAACAGAAGTAAGCCTTATCTAAAAAATGGTATATTGATGACCCCCAGAACATACCGTCTATACACTGTCTAAGGGGTAATTTTTGAAAAAAATGCTAAAATGGGCTTTTTGTGCGCAAACACCCCAGGATAAAGCGGAAAATAGCGACGAAAATCGATTCCCCGCATAGAAAAACCCCTTATATGAAGTAAAAAGCCGAATCCGAGCTCATTTGAGAGAGATAGAGCTATTTTTACCCAGGGGACCCCTCCCCGGGCCCAGGAAAATAGCTATTTTTCAAGTTTTTCTTGGGACCCATTTTCATGACTCGGCAATGCTCGCAATCGATTTCCCGCCTAGAAAAACCCATATGCAGCCGTTATTTTGTGATTTGACTCGATTTGGAGCACTTTTTGAAAATTCGAAAAAAAATTTGAAGAGGGGCTATGACAAAAAAAATCAATTTTTCAACTCTTAGAAGTGAGAATTTTGCAAAAATAGCATCACCAATCGATTCCCCACCTAAAATTACCTATATACATGACGAATAAAGCCGTTTTGAGCTGTTTTTTCATAAATTTTTATGATTTTTAGGTTGGTGTACGGTTTTCCTCATAAAAATAGGCCTTTCTTTAGGACAAATGGCCTCTTGAAAACATCATGAAATTTGAAGGGAAAAAGCATTTTTAATGCGGTTTTTTTTCACTAGAGGGTTTTTAATAGCATAGATTTCGATTCTAAAACATATTTGGTGTGGTTTTCTTATGAAACTTTCGAGTTCTGAAAATGCGTGACGGTCCCTA
>OZJO01017152.1:0-27461 GCA_900406225.1 Acrobeloides nanus | reverse complement strand
TGTTTGACATAGCACTAATAAGGGTTCTAGCAACATCCGTACTTCTGATGTAAATCTTAAATTTTTTTACACAATTTAAAAAATTGAAAATCTACTTCATAATTGGTATAACTTGAACTTAAATTAAGATTTCCTGGATTGTCAACAATGTAACGTTGCCGAAGTGTTTGTCCGAGTCTAACATGTTGTTTCATGCCAAGCTAAAAAAGAACAAAATGCAACTGTTGAAAAAGTTGCAAAAATACAGCTGATAGTTGACCCCAGCCTTGATGCCATGTAGCTACTTGATTAGGATCGGTTGGAAAAGTGCCACTAGGAGATCTATCGCCATGACGCCAGACCTATAAATTGTAGTTAGTCTGTTTTTTCTGTTGCAGTTGATAAAGCCCATTATCAATCCATAATCCATAAAACTTTCTTGAAAGTTAGTAAG
This sequence comes from Acrobeloides nanus, assembly GCA_900406225.1. Classification (NCBI taxonomy): domain Eukaryota; kingdom Metazoa; phylum Nematoda; class Chromadorea; order Rhabditida; family Cephalobidae; genus Acrobeloides; species Acrobeloides nanus. The sequence goes on along the minus strand of OZJO01017152.1, from coordinate 27,028 downwards.
AAGTGATCCTATCCGAGGGCTCTGCATTAGAAGAACCGCCGCAGTGTTGGTTATAATGATTCGACGTCGGGCCAGTCCTTGCCTCAGACAGCAGCTGTTTGGTCCACGCAGCAGCTGATTGGGCCACGCAGCAGCTGCGCCGCAGCTCGTATGAAATCACACAGCAGAAGTATTTTCCACACAGTTAATTTATAGCGTGCAGTATGAGAAAAAAGGTTACTGCGTAGAAAATACTCCTGCTGCGTGATTTCATACGAGCTGCGGCGCAGCTGCTGCGTAAACCAAACAGCAGAAGCGCAGCAGCGCGCAGCAGCTGTTTGGTCCACGCAGCTGTGCGCTTATCGTCAACGTGGTCAACCATGTCTATCATTTTATGAATCCAATGAATCGCCAAGTCCACACGCAGACGATAGAATCCAAATGGCGCGCACATGTCATCGAAAGTATAGCATTTACGAATCAAAATTTTGTTTGGAAAAATAGCCCTGTCATTTGCGGCAGCTAATGACAGGGCCACATAAGGGGGGACCAAGATAAAAAGTTTTTTTTGAAAAGGCCCCAAAGCTTGGAGCTATGCCACTGATTCTAGCGAATGCCCCCTTTTTTAAGTTTTTGCCCTCATTCTAAATATGCATGTGGTCACCCTAATTTTCTTACCGCTTGAAGAAAAATTAGCTTGTCCTCGGCCACAACTCGGCAACTAGAAATAATTATAGCTAAATTAAGAATATAGAAACTGTTCATTTAGTTCAAATTTACTAAAACTAGAAAAAACTAAAAAGGCAGCTTGAAATAAATAGCTAATTGAATTTGAATCAAAGATAAAAGGGCATATATTTACGACCAGTCCATTTGGAAAAACCTTTTTCCTAATTAAGAAACGCTACTGATAAAGGTATAAGAGGAAGTCTTTTAGCCCTAGTTCGCACTATCCTATATTATTCATGAAGTATTATGATTTGTTAAAATAAAAATTTCGACTCTGGTGGGATCGAACCAGCGCCAATAACATGAATAACCAGCATCCTAACATTAAACCATGCGCGCCCCACTTTTTGAGCCTCCTTGTGAAGCAGACTATCCGTGTTTTTTAATATTTTTATATAAATATTTTTAAAAATTCATAAATTTTTGAAAACATAAACCAACAACCCTATGGATATCAAAAATTGGTTTGAGCTCAAACTTGATGCGGCTTTAGATGGAGATGTTGGACTTGAAGTATCATTGAACAGATTTGTGTTGCACAGCTGAGAAATTGAAAAATTAGTAACATGGAGAAAACCTACAGCAGCGGTATTCCCATCGCCATTAGGCTTAAAGGGTTGTGAGCGCTGTTCAAATTGGTCTAAAGTGCACCCATTTTCACACCCAGTAATTTCAGGCGTTACTTCTTCAATCAAATGATCACTTGTATTAGTTAAGGGTAAATAATAGACCTAAATTGTTTTACTATTTTTAAAATTTAAAGTAGGATATGCTTATTACAATCTTCAAAATGGCTATAAGGAAACTTACTCTAATATAAGATGAATTATCATCCTTAACCCAAAGTTCAAACGTCGCACAAGATGAATATTGTGGATAGCCATCTTCATTATAGTTCGATCTTTTGAAGCCCAGAGTGGTAAAAAGCGAGGATAATGTTGTGTCATGCTTAATTTTTTTTAAATCAACTGAAAAACTTCTAGGGTTTTTTAGTAGTGCTGATGTTATTTTTGCGTGAAAACCTAGGAAAAATGCCGTAAAAATTCAAAAGTCTATTTAAGAGAACAAGAATACTCAATGACTTCAAATAATTCAATAGCTCTGTGTAAAGGAACTGTCTCTGATGAGAGAAACATACATCCCTATTTCATTTTGATAGAAATAAAAGGTACTGTTTTTTACTCATTTTTCTAAGTTGTATAAGATTAATTACGTCAGATCAAGATCAAGACAATATAGTACCACGTCTTTTATAACCCATCATTTCGCGTTACTCGGAGTGCTTCAGGGAGGCGACACTCTGGGGGGAGGGTATGGGCCATGACACCCCTTGTGGGATAAGAAAAGATGATGTTCTTCACGGATTACATGAATAGAAAATCGCGACTTATGCCCAAAAGTTCAAGAAAACTTGATTTTGTCAACCGAATCTTTCACGTCAGTTGAATTCTTTGAGGTGGCTGGGTAGTAGCCGGTCACAAACGCCATGGCAATGTCGAAAACACTCTTTCTACTAGTTATTCTTATTCTCAATGATCTGAGTATTGGCACCTGTATTTGCGAAAAATTAGAACCAGGTCAATTTCTGATTTTTGATTTGTTACAAAAAAAATCTTACAAAAGACCAAACATAATATTTGAACGGATCCATCCAGTACTGACAAACATTTGGATTCGTAACTTTTTTTGTGTAACAGTCATATTTGCCTCTCATGTTCCCGATGATGGCCCATAGTAAACTTCCTCCACGTAATGTTGGAAGTTCAATGGAAAAATCTACTCCTTTATATGGTTTCAAATCTAAATGTTTGAAGGCATGAGAAAAATTAGAAAATTGAGCTATTCGGCCATGCGCCCCCCGCTCACCATGGAACAAAGTTTACCTAAGCCAACATAATAAGATTCCCGTTGATCATTAGTTTTGTTAATTTGATCATAATATTTGCTCAATTCATGGTAAATAGGGTTATTAGTTAGATTATAAAGTGACTAAAATTTTCATTTCCATTTACAATCAAGGCCATATCCAAGATTTAGATGATATGTCAAAAAAATTTTTGCGTTTTTTTTCAAAAATTTTCAAGTTTTTTAATTTTCACCAAAATACAATATATAGTTTTTTCTATGTGAGAAATCAATTGGCGCATTGCTGAACCCTGAAAACGCTTCACTGTCCCTGAATTAGACTATATTCGTTTCAATACACACATTTCTTCCCTGAATCAAGTTCATAAAGCGTTTTCAAGGTTTAACATCGAAAAAAATCTCATACTTCAATATACATAGCGCCAAAAATATCTCCAAGGTTGTCTAAAGTAACATTCCAACCGGTAATAGGGGAAAGGGCATCAAACATCGGCTAAAAATTGTTGGATACTTTTTTTGTTGCAAAAGTACAGGGTGAGTAAAAAAAGTGCATTTTTGTGATTTTTGGACACGAAAAATGTTTTTTTTCTAAAAATTTTGGAGCTCTTCACCCTAGGGAGACGCAATCAACAGGATTCTAAAAACTTGTGTACGGGCGAAAAAGATTTTCGATTTTCGCGTCAATACACCAACTCCATTCTATAAATCAGGGTCAAGGAAGCATTTTCATGTTTAGAAAATGCGCGCGATCGATTTCCCGCATAAAATTACTCCTAAATTGGTCATTTTTAGTAAAAAAATTTTTTCGGTCCCTAAAAAGTATTTTCGGGCCCCAAAAATCACAAAAATGCACCTTTTTTACTCACTCTGTAGAATTTTTTTATACTTGATTTTCTTGTGTCAGATTTTGCCATTCTGAGGTTTGTTTTACTAATTCCCAGATTTGATCACGACGAGGGCAGATGGAATCAGTGTTTCCTATCTAAAAAAGCTAAACTTTAAAAAAAAAGAAAGACGGTATTCTTTATAGCTCAACGAGACGAACACAACGACACCAAATTTATCCAATTTGATAATTGTTTTGGGTTATTGAAACGAAAATCCTGATTTAGGGTTTTCGTTTCAATAACTCAAAACAATTATCAAATTGGATAAATTTGATGTCGTTGATCAATTAAATTCTGTATAAAGTTGAGATTCCGCACGCATGGTTTAAAATCTAGGACGCTGGACATTCATGTTATAGTCAGTTTCCGCCCTAAAAAGAAAAAAGTCGGATATCGGTGGCTAATTGGCCCAAGGCGCTGACCATCCGATCTGGCAAGTTAAGCAACGTTGGGCCTGCAGGTTCGATTCGCATAAAGATAAAAACGAGTGGTATCGAACCCGCCTCTTCAGCGCGGGCATCTGGCTTCCTAACCAATTGACTATGGTCTGTCAGGGTGCTCGCTAATGTCATGAAAATAGTTCGAGAAATTTCCACATTTTCGTCGATTGAAAAATTCGCGTTTCTGCGTGGTCGCTTAGCAGAAAAAATTTGCATCCTTGAGTGGTTATTTAGCGGCCAAAATTCGCTTCTCTGGGTGGTCGTGTCGGGTTTGAATTTGCCGCATTTCACGACGATTAACCGGATTCTTCAAAAATGGACTATAATACTAAAACCTTACATGATCATATGGAAAATCCACCGTATGCACTGCAATTGGCACAAATTTACCCGGCCATTCAGGCATATCCGGGAAATCCAAGCCAGCGGTTACATTTGCAGCCCCATAAAACCCGATCATGTTTGACATGGCACTAATAAGGGTTCTATTCACATCCGAGCTTCTGACATAAATCTTAAAGAGAAGGGTCAATTTCAAAAATTGAAAATCTACCTCATAATTGGTATAACTTGGACTTAAATTAAGATTTCCTGGATTGTTAACAATGTAACGTTGCCGAAGTATTTGTCCGAGTCTAACATGTTGTTTCATGCCAAGCTAAAAGAGAACAAGATGCAACTTTTGAAAAAAGTTGAAAAAATACAGCTGACAGTTGACCCCAGCCTTGATGCCATGCGGTTTCTTTATTAGGATCGGTTGGAAAAGTGTCAGTAGGAGATCTATCGCCATGACGCCAGACCTACAAATTGCAGTATAGATCGATCGATTTTTGAAAAGATCTTGAACTTTTTTCCTGTTATACTGAAAATCTTCTGCGCTTCCGATTGAATCAGGGAAATGTATTGAAGCGAAAAACCGGGTATCATAAAATTCAAAAAATATGACGACTTCGCGGCTGATTTTTTGGGGAGGGTGGCCATGGGGAACACGATGCCGGCATGAGAATTCAAGTCTGACATAAGGGGGACTCCTAGTTAGTCTCTTTTTTTCTGTTGTGGTTGATAATGCCCATTTCAATCCATAAAACTTTCTTAAAAGTTAGTAAGGAGTGATCTCATCCGATCTGGCAAGTTAAGTAACGTTGGGCCCGCGGGTTCGATCCCGCTCGAAGCCAAATCTTTTTGCAGTGTCCAGAACAGATAACAATTTTTTATGAGTGGTTGCGCGCATTCTCGAAGCCTAAAACGCTTCCCTGATCCTGATCGAGGGAACACAAAATTTTTGAGCCATTTTCGAGGTATAACACTCGTAGGGTACCTTCCAGTGTTCAAAATAAAAAAATTTCTCCGGATTCGTGTTCCCCATGTCGAAAAACCCTCTAACACCAAATTTCAACCATTTTGGTGAACTTGTTGAAATTTCGAATTTTTTACCCCAAAAGGGATAGAGAAATTTAAGGTTGTGGGACGAAATGGCCTCAGTGGCGCAGTAGGTTGCGTATTTGGCTATTGTCTGAAAGGTTGCGGGTTCGGATGAAGCCTTCATTACCACAAGGAAAGGTTGTCGTGGAAGATGAAAGCGAAGGCGCGCACTTGGTGGCTGTTTGGAGCGACAGAACGTGGTACGAAAAATTCTTTCTTTGGGCTCTGCATTAGAAGAACCGTCGCGGTACTGATTACAATGATTCGACGTCATATCCGCCCTGAAACCGCCATCATGACATGTGGATGGCGAGTCTATAGCGCACGAGACAACGGAATTCAATCTACACACATGTCCGTCGAAAGTATAGCATTCACGATTCAAATTTTTTTTTCGGAAAAATAGACCTGTCATTTGCGGCAGCCAATACTTAGTAGGTAGTACCAAAAAATATAAGGAGGATCAAGGTAAAATTTTTTTGAAAAGGTCCCAAAAAAATTCAAACAAGTTTGTATATTACAACGAAAATATGTACCTAAATTCAAATTCCAAATGCAATTATCTCGAAAACTACAACGATTCAGAGGTTGTCGTGGAGTCTGGCTACGCCACCTATTCTAACGAATGCCCCCAAAATGCCCCTCTTTTTGAGTTGATTTTACCCCCATCTTTAGATATGCATGTGGTCACCCTAATTTTCTTACCGCTTGAAGAAAAATTAGCTTGTCCTCGGCCACAACTCGGCAACTAGAAATAATTATAGCTAAATGAAGAATATAGAAACTGTTCATTTAGTTCACATTTACTAGAACTAGAAAAAACTAATAAGGCAGCTTTAAATAAATAACTAATTGAATCCGACTTAAAGATCAAAGGTTATATATTTACGACCAGTCCACTCGCAAAAAACCTTGTTCCTAATTAAGAACCGCTACTGATAAAGAAATAGGAGGAGGTCTTCTAGTCCTAGTTCGCACTATCCTATATTATTCATGAAGCACAGGGTGTCCAAAAATGATAATTTTGCGATTTTTGCGCAATTTTTCAAGTTTTTAATTTTTACAAAAATAACCATTAGAAGTTTTTCAATGAGAAGAATCAATTGCACGCGCATGTCCGAGCCTTAAAAGGACCAGTCCACTCAGAAAAAGCACTATATAAAAATATACATATTCAGAAAGATCATGAAAAATGAAGCATTTTTTGTTTTTACGACAACCTCTGAATCGTTGTAGTTTTCGAGATAATTGCGTTTGAAATTTGAATTGGTGTACATGTTTTCGTTGTAATACACAAAATTGTTTAAATTTTTTGCACTAAACTCGTCAAATTTCGATAAAAACTTGTTTATTATTGTAAATTATAAATTGTTAACGTTTAAAAAATATTTATTTTTCCTTTTTTTTATTTTCTCTTTTTTTAACAAAAAAAGTCAATTTTAGCGAAAAAAATTTGAAAAGTGCATGTTTTCGTTTTAATAAACAAAATTGAAATTTCTCAGATTTTTTTGAAATCACAACAGTGGTGAGAAATAGAATTGTCAAAATTGAGAAAAAAAATTATATAGAATTTAAGGTTGTGGGGACGTCGTAGCCTCAGTAGTGATTTTTCGACACTTTTAGCGTTCCAAGCCCCCAAAACCTATGTTAACTAATGCACGTCTCACTTTTTGAGCCGCAGACTATACGTGCTTTTTTAATACTTTTATATAAATATTTTAAAAAATTCATAAATTTTTGAAAACATAAACCAACAACCCTATGGATATCAAAAATTGGTTTGAGCTCAAACTTGATGTGGCTTTAGATGGAGATGTCTGACTTAATGCGGCTTTAGTTGGAGATGTCGGACTTGATGCGGCTTCAGTTGGAGATGTCGGACTTGATGCGGCTTTAGTTGGAAGTGTCGAACTTGAAGTATCATTGAACAGATTTGTGTTGCAAAGCTGAGAAATTGAAAAATTAGTAGCATGGACAAAACCTACAGCAGCGGTATCCCCATCACCATTAGGCTTAAAGGGCTGTGAGCGCTGTTCAAATTGGTCTAAAGTGCACCCATTTTCACACCCACTAATTTCAGTCGTCACTTCTTCAATTAAATGATCACTTGTATTAGTTAAGGGTAAATAATAGGCCTAAATTGTTTTACTAGTTTTAAAATTTAAGGTAGGATATGCTTGTTATAAGCTATAAGGAAACTTACCTTAATATAAGTTGAATTATCATCCCTAACCCAAAGTTCAAACGTCGCACAAGATGAATATTGTGGATAACCATCTTCATTATAATTCGATCTTTTGAAGCCCAAAGTGGAAAAAAGCGAAGATAATGTTGTGTCATGCTTAAATTTTTTCTTTAAAATCAACTGAAAAACTTCTAGGATTTTTTAGTCGAGGAACACGTTGTTGATGTTATTTTTGCGTGAAAACCTAGGGAAAATGCCGTGAAATCTCAAGAATCTATTTAAGAGAACAAGAATACTCAATGACTTCAAATAATTCGAATTCAAACAAATTTGATTTCGTCGACCAAATCTTTCACACCGGTTGAATTCTTTTAGGTGGCTGGATAGTGGCGAGTCACGAATGCTATGGCGACTTCGGACATACTCTTTCCACTAATTATTCTATTCTTGATGGTCTGAGTATTGGCACCTGTATTTGGATCCATGAAGTTGACAACCCATGTTTTACCGTAAGATGACGAAATCCTCGCTGAGCAAATAAGATTAAACGATAGACTCTTCACTTGTCCGTCATAATAGTCGAATTTGGCGTATGATCAACGGTATCAATGTTGCAGCATTTTTTCGACGAAAAATCTTGAAATACGAATGACCAGATCCACGTTCTACAATTCCAAAGATCCCTTCGCATTCATCTTCCTATTCTACCATGCTCTGGACATGCAGAGCTCTTCTTCTACTACTTCTCCTCCACCTGTCCATCATGATAGTCGAATTTGATCGGACTTAGCGTATGATCAACGGTATCAATGTTGCAGCATTTTTTCGATGAACAATCTTGAAATACGAATGTGACCAGATCCACGTTCTACAATTCTAAAGATCCATTTGGGATGCCTTCGCACTCGTCTTCCCATTCTGCCGTGCTTTATGGACATGTAGAGCTCGTCAGCTTCCACTATCAAACCAGATCCACCAAGCCAAATTGAATTAGCACGCAAATTGATCTGAAAAAATCAACAACACAAAAAATCAGTGAAAAAAGAAGAGAGCGAGAAGAGAATGAAAACAAAGTCCAAAAGAAAAAATTCTAATTTTATACATTTTAGGCATTTTTTCTAGATTTTCACGCAAACATATCATCAGCAACGTGTTCCTCGACTAAAAAACCTTTAATAGAAGTTTTTCAGTTAATTTTAGTCCAAAAAAAATTTTGGACTATGATAAGTGCCACACAAATAGTGAACTAGCTCCAAATTTGTCGAAGAGCGAAAATTTGGACCAGGTCAATTGCTGGTTTTTGACTTGTTACAAAAAGAATCTTACAAAAGACCAAACATAGTATTTTAACGGATCCATCCAGTGCCGACAAACATGTTTATTCGTAACTTTTTTCGTGTAACAGTCATATTTGGCTCTCATTTGACCGATGATGGCCCATAATAAACTTCCCCCACGCAATGTTGAAAGTTCAATGGAAAAATCTACTCCTTTATATGGTTCCAAATCTAAATGTTTGAAGGCATGAGAAAATTTGGAAAATTTCGGTGTGTGGATGGGGTGTTGTATAGTTGGAGTCCCCAAAAGGAAGTCCAAATATGGACTCACAACTGCATCAGTGGATATGATCTAGTCGTTGACCCAAAAGATCTCGGGTTCGACTCCCACTGGTGTCAAATTAATTTTGCCATAAAATACAAATGTTTTGAAGAAAATCGATATATGAGGGATAGATTGTCTAAGCGAACACCCATTGGGTTTTTCTATGCGATAAATCGATTGCGCGCAATCCCGAATTCTGAAATCTCTTACTTGACCTTGATTCAGGGGAGGGGTTAGTGTATTGAAGCGAAAATCGAAAAATACTCTTACAAGAAATCTATGTAGTCGAAAATGTCACCACTGGAAGTTTTTCTATAGGGAGAATCAATTGCTCGCATAAAGAAGTCTGAAAAAGCTTCCCTGATTCAATGAAGAGTTGAATATTGAAGCAAAATAACAGACCCCTTCCTGAATTAGGGTCAGGAAAGCATTTTCAGGGTTCGGAAATGCGCGCAATCGATTCCCCGCATAGAAAAACGCTCAGGAGTGACATTTTAGATAACCTAGCCCTTATGCATGGCTAATTTCGATTTTCGTTTCAATACACCAACCCCTTCCTGAATCAAGAAAGAATGTTCAGTATTCGAGAATGCGCGCAATCGGTTCCCCGCATAGAGAAACACCAGAGGATTCCTTTTAGACAACTTAGCCTTTATGTATAGCCATTATAATTTCGATTTTCGCTTCAATACACCGACCCCTTACCTGAACCTTTTTTTCAATTCTCCCCTGACCCGGTCAGGAAAGAATTTTCAGGGTTCAGGAATGAACGCGTTATGATTCGCTAAAATAAAAATGTCGACCCTGGTGAGATCGAACCCGCGCCAATAACATGAATGGCCAACGTCCTAGCCATTCGGCCATGTACGCCCCACTCATCATGGAACAAAGTTTACCTAAGCCAACATAATAAGACTCCCGTTGATCATTAGTTTTGTTAATTTGATCAAAATATTTGTTCAATTCATGGTAAATAGAGGTATTAGTTCGATTATAAAGTGACTAAAATTTTAATTTCCAGTTACAATCAAGGCCATATCCAAGATATGATATGCCAAAAAAATTTTTGCATTTTTTTCAAAAATTTTCAAGTTTTTTAATTTTCACCAAGATACCATATATGGTTGTTTCTATGCGAAAAATCTATTCGCGCATTGCCAAACTTTGAAAACGCTTCATTGTCCCTGAATTAGTCTATATTCGTTTCAATGGACACATCGATTCCCTGAATCAAGATCAAGGAAGCGTTTTCAAGGTTTAACATCGAAACAAATCTCATACTTCAATATACATAGCGCTAAAAATAGTTCCAATTTTGTCTAAAGTGACATTCCAACCGGTAATAGAGGAAAGGGCATCAAACATCGGCTAAAAATTGTTGGATACTTTTTTTGTTGTAAAAGTACAGTGTGAGAAAAAAAGGTTTTTGTGATTTTTGGGCACAAAAAAATTTTTTGAGATCAGAAAATTTTTTACTATAAATGATCCATATAGAAGTAATTTTATGCGGAGAATCGATTGCGCGCATTCTCAAAGCATGAAAACGCTTCCTTGATCCTGATTCAGAAAATGGAATTGGTGTATTGACGCGAAAATCGAAAAAATTTCTATTTTCGCCCCAAAAGCATCTATCTGAGGGTAATTTTATGCAGGGAATCGATTGCGCACATTTTCTAAGCATGAAAAATTATCTTAGCCCTGATTCAGGGAATGAAATTGGTATACGGAAGAAAAATTTTTTTCAATTTTCGCGTCAATACACCAACTCCATTCCTTGAATCAGGATCAAGGGCCTTTTTTAAGCATGAAAAAATTATCTTGACTCTGATTCAGGGAATGAAGTTGGTGTACGGGAAAAAAAAGAATATTTTGGGTCATTTTTAGTAAAAATGACCCAATTGTTCTGATCCCAAAAATTTTTTCGGGCCCCAAAAATCACAAAAATGTAACTTTTTTACTCACCCTGTAGAATTATTTTATACTTGATTTTCTTGTGTCAAATTTTGCCATTCTGGGGTTTGCTTTACTAATTCCCAAATTTGATCACGACGAGGGCAGATGGAATCAGTGTTTCCTATCTAAAAAAGCCTTTGTAAAAAATGAGAAAAAAAGAAAGACGGCATTCTTTATAGCTCGACGAGACGAACAAAACGACACCAAATTTATCCAATTTGATAATGTTTTGGGTTATTGAAACGAAAACCCTGAATCAGAGTTTTCGTTTCAATACCCAAAACAATTATCAAATTGAATAAATTTGGTGTCGTTTTGTTCATCTCGTCGAGCTAGTGCCATTTTCACTTCTTCGAAAATGGACTATAATGCTAAAACCTTACATAATCATATGGATGATCCACCGTGTGTACTGCAATTGGCACAAATTTACCCGGCCATTCAGGCATATCCGGGTAATCCAAGCCAGCGGTTACATTTGCAGCCCCATAAAACCCGATCATGTTTGACATGGCACTAATAAGGGTTCTATTCACATCCGAGCTTCTGACGTAAATCTTAAAGGGAGGGGTAAATTTCAAAAATGGAAAATCTACTTCATAATTGGTATAACTTGGACTTAAATTAAGATTTCCTGGATTGTTAACAATGTAACGTTGCCGAAGTGTTTGTCCGAGTCTAACATGTTGTTTCATGCCAAGCTAAAAGAGAGCAAGATGAAAATTTTGAAAAAGTTGAAAAAATACAGCTGATAATTGACCCCAGCCTTGATGCCATGTAGCTTCTTGATTAGGATCGGTTGGAAAAGTGGTAGTAGGAGATCTATCGCCATGACGCCAGACCTATAAATTTGTAGTTAGCCTGTTTTTTTCTGTTGCCGTTGATAAAGCCCATTTCAATCCGTAAGATAGTAAGGAGTGATCCCATCCGATCTGGCAAGTTAAGCAACGTTGGGCCCACGGGTTTGATCCCGATGCCAAATCTTTTTGCAGTGTCCAAAAATAGATAAAAAATTTTTTTAGGGGTAATCTCGACGAAATTAGGGTGACTCCTAATTTTCTTACCGCTTGAAGAAAAATTAACTTGTCCTCGGCCACAACTCGGCAACTAGAAATAATTATAGCTAAATGAAGAATATAGAAACTGTTCATTTGGATACAATTTACTAGAACTATAAAAAACTAATAAAGTAGCATTAAATAAATTCAAAAAAGTTTGTGTATTACAATGAAAATATGTACCCAAATTCAAATTTCAAACGCAATTATCTCAAAAACTACAACGAAAATAACTAACTGAATCCCGAATCAATGTTCAAAGGGCGTATATTTAAGTCCTTTTTCTTACTTAAAGAACTCTACTGATAAAGGGATTGGAGAAGGTTTTCTAATCCTAGTTCGCACTATCCTATATTATTCATGAAGTACAGGGTGCCCAAAATGGAAATTTTGCGATTTTTCAAATTTTTAATCCTCACAAAAATAACTCTTACAAGAAATAGTCGCGAAGTGTCAGTCTGGGATTTTCAATATTTTGACATAAATAGATAGATAACATAAACAGGCTGTGTAAAAATTTCTTTCCCATACAAGGTTTAAAGTAGGTTTAAGAACATAAGAAGTATTTAAAAGAAATTAGTCACTATATGCAAAAAATTAAGGACAAGGCTGGGATTAAAACCCAGACCATCAGAATCAAAGGCGAAAGCGTTTTTGTTTTCGTTGTAATACACAAACTTTTAAAAATTTTTTGCACTAAAATCGTCAAATTTCAATGTAAATATCTTTATTATTGTAAATTATAAATTGTTAACGTTTAAAAAATATTTATTTTTTAGCAAAAAAGTCAATTTAGAAAAAATTGACATGTTTTCGTTGTAATAAACAAACCTGTTTAAATTCTTTGCACAAAAATTGACTTTTTTGGGACACCCTGTAAGTCCATTTTGGTGAAAATTTAAACAACTTGAAAAAGTTTGAAAAAAATTGCACAAAAATTTTGGGCCACCCTGCATTTCAAATTTTAGAGATAAAATGCAGAAAATTGTAAAAAAAACCAAAAATTTTTTCGCGTGATAAAAAATATTCTTTCATTTAATTTGACATTTGTGTCAACGAATTGTTTGCGTCAAATATTTATGTACAGGGTGGGCCAAAAAAGTAGTTTGTTTTTTATTTTTTGGACCTGGGAATTTATTTTTCTAAAAATGTACATTTTAGGGGTAGTTTCAGAACTCTTCCCTGATTCAGGGAAAATTGGTTTTGAAGCGAAAATGGTTATGTTTGTTTTTCGCATTTTTTAAATCTAAAAATCATTCTTCTAGGGGTAAATTTATGCGGGAAATCGAATCAGGGAAACGTTTTCAGGAATGCGCGCAATCGATTCTCCGTATAAAATTACCCCCTATAGGGGTCATTTAAAAAAAAAAAAATTTCCGGGTCCCAAAAAATAAAAAAAAGCCACTTTTTTTGGCCCACTCTGTACATTTTTTCAATTGTCAAATAGTAATCTCTTAAAGAAAAATTCCATTTATTTGTGATTCACTTCTTGCACGTAATTTCAAATATGCGAAACAAACAAGACCAAGGACTAAATACGCAAAAACTGACGATTTCAGAAAATTGTTAGTTGCACAGTCTGTGTGGCCGGAAAAACGTTACCCTCATTAATTTTTCATATAGATTTTCTTATAACAGCAAATTACACAAAAATGATGTCCTACAAAGTTGCTCGTGAAATCATGCCGAACAACTTTGTATAAATCACTTTTTGTGAAAAAAATCTGTGATGAAGAAAGTCCATATGAAAATCACTGAGGGGAAACTTTTTTCCGGTCATTGTACTAGAAATTTATTTTAAAAAAGGGATGAAATTCATAGAAGGATCTCTGGACGTCAACTTTTGACAAAAATCATTTTTTTAACTCCCTAAATAAATTTTTCGGAAAAAGTGATGTTCTACAAAGTTGTTCAGAATTTTATGGGGAACAACTTTGTAGAACATAACTTTTTCCGGAAAATTCATTTAGGGGGTTAAAAAAAATTGATTTTTGTCAAAAATTGACGTCCAGGGATGAATTTCACCCCTCCTTTAGCGTGCTATAATACAATACATTTAAATGATATTATAATAATTCAAATTTTTCGATTTTCAAAAAACCACTGCACTCCGTATAACAAACCAGGCGGTGATAAAGTCACATCAGCTTTTAGAATAGCTTTTGCTTCATTAAGATCAAGATAAACCTAAATTTTTTGCATATTAGAATTTGTTAATAGTTCAAGATGTAAAAACTTTTTCAATATTTTCAGTGTCGTCGCCACCACCTTCCGACACTTTCATCGATTCGTCAATTTCTGTATAGAAAAGATGTTCAAACGCTCCAGTTACACCAACGCTTTTTCTACAAAGTTAATTTTTTATAGAATAATAGCAATAGGAATTTAAACAAGAAAAATGCAAACATGGTTTATTTTTTTACCTAGAATGGTAGATATATCTATCCCACTACACTCCCAAAATTTGGGCCATATTCCACCCCCACACCCAAGTGTGGCTATAGGCCCAAGAGGGAACCGGCTTTAATAAATTTTGGTAACAAATAATTGCATTTTTATTCAAAATTTCATATTTTTGAATGCAAGTTTGATGATTTTTGATGAAAAATTTTTAGTGAAAAATTGAAATGAAAATTGAAATAATAAAATTTTGATGAAAAATCAAATTTTTGGTAAAAACATAATGGAAAGACCATTAGGTAAATATATTCATTTCTCTAATTTGGGGTGAGGACCACGGATTTGATGACTCCCTGAACCATCGCTTCCTTCTCTCGAAATTTGCTCCATACCTCCTCCCCCTGTCTATCAGCGGCTAAGGGAGAAGAAAGTGAGGCGACCGCCACCGCTACCGCTTTTGGAAAAAATTGAAAAATTTTCCCCTTGATGAACCAAGGTATTATTCCCGATTTTATAAAAATGTCCGTTTTTTCAATTTTTCATTAAAAATAAATTATTTTTACAAAAAATTGACTATTTTTGTCACGCTCTACCATTCAAACCTCGATATAACGACACTCCAAGAGAGAAGTCGTTATATCGAATTCAAGGTGGATGACTTTATATCGAGATTTGACTGTATTACGATCAATTTTTGCGCCGAGAACTTTTGTTATATTTTCCCGCTCATTGTGTATTGTTTTATTTCTATACCAAAAATATGGTTCCGAAAATTGCCAGGATAAGGGACGGAAACAAGATTCAAAAATTTACAAAGCAGTTTTCAGAAACTTAATCTTCTCCAGCGGCACTTGATATCCAACTTCTTCCAAAATTTCTTCTTGGACAATTTGTTGTGGCGACAATCCGGGTTTATCCAATAGACCGGCACAACATTCTGTAGTAATGCCCAACGAGATTGGATATTCACTCCAGTTGATTTCATTCAGAGGTTTTCCAACATTTTCTGTTAATAAGCTCACTCTGCGAACAAACACGGCTAAAAATGTTTTTGTCGATAAAAATTAGAAAGTGATAGAAAATTATTACGTGGTCGGAATTGTCGGACAAATAGTAGAGCTTTCTTTTCTGTATGATATAAGATTGTTACAGCGCAGTCAAGTTCAACGCCAATGTCCCAAGTTATTTGTTGGCCATCCTAAAATTAATAATAAATAGTTGTTTCATGGAGGGGTTCACAAATCTGGGCGCAAATTTTTTGCAAAATTGAAAAAATGCCTTGGTCCCCCTTATGTTTGTGCCTAAAATTTTTGAAAAATAAAGGGGGACCAAAGCGTTATTTTGGGTCCCTCTCTTTTAAGAGTACCACAATTTTCTAAAAAATTTTCATTTTCCGATTTCGAGAATTTTCCGTTCCCGTCAATCCTAATTCTGATAACTTACACGAGTAAACTTCATACGAATTGGTTTTAAATAAGGTGACGATGTGATAGTTTCATCAAAAGACACATCAGATAGAAATTCACTAGTTTTCGTCTTGCTTGATCCCGCCATAAGGTTCCTAAAAACTAAATTTGTTCGGCATAAGACACTGAGAAAACTCTTTTGCATTATCAAAGAGTTCCTAGGCTAACACGCCTACGGATCTCCGCTGCAGAGCTGCAAATGGTAGCGCCTGCGGCGCTCTACGCTACTGAGCTACATTTGGGAGCGCTTGCAGCGCTCTACGCTACTGAGCTGCACTCGGAGTGCCTACGGCGCTCTCCGATATCGAGCTGCACCTTTTGTGTAACAATTAGATCGTTTGAAAATAGTATGTATTACTTTTTGGAGTCCCCCTTTGTGTAGGGCACCCCCTGATGTCAAAAATTCCTTCAGATTCGTGCACCCCATACCCGAAAACCCTCGAGTACAAAAAAATCAGACGATTTTGAGCACTTTTTGAAAAATCGATTTGTGGATCCCCGGCGAGGAGGTCCAATACACCCCTTAGATGGGTTTTCTCAGAGTCGGGACCTTTTGGACGGTTTAACTAAGGTCTCGTAAAAAATAGAACAGGAAAAAAGTTAGCCCACACAAACAGATACACGCACATTTCCTCTGTAAAGAGTATAATAGTTTAAAAAAGAACGTAGTTTAAAAAAGAAGGCGTTGTTTATATGTACATGTCATGCATGCATATATACTACTTTCCTATAGTTTGTTTATAAGGAAAGAAAACAAATCAATAATATTGGGGAAATTTCAATCAATATTTTTTTAAGCTGCTAACCATTTTTGAAAATGATGCAAAAATTTTCGAAAATTCTGTGCGCGAAATTCGAACACAAAATTTTGCGCCGTGAATGATGATTCGTCTGTATCTTCTCATATAAAACGATCCCGGGGGCCTCGGTCCCTTTTTCAACCTCTGCGACAGGGCCGTATCCGGGGGAGGCTAACAAGTAGAGTTGTTCATTTGACGTCAATTGATATATTTGACGTCAAATATGAGTTGTGCATTTGACATCAAATGTTCAAAAACGACCAAAAATATTTTTCTCACATAGATAACTCCCCTGTTTGGAATTTTTTGTTTTTTTAGTTATCAAAATTTTTGGTACCAAAAATTTTTCTGAACCCACATAGCATAAAGTCGAAATTTTAAGGGGGATCCTTTAGGGTATGCAACATATACATGAATTTCTCAATTTTTTGCTTGATAGTTTATAGCACTGCAAAAAAGCAATGCGTTCCAAAATTTTTCAGTTTTCTAACACAGCGCTATTTGCTGGTCAGAACATGAAATTACCTCAAACTTGGGTAATTAAACCGACGCTGAGGTCGAGCCATTGCTCTTTTGCTCGATAGAATTTTTTCTTTGCTAAGGTTTGGCTGAAATTATGGATGAAAATAGTATTATTGCAGACAGAAAAGATACACATTGGTTATTATCGATTGACTGAAAAGAACATAGAGCTTCATTTCTTTTGTTGTCTGCAATGATGCTATTTTTGTGTTCGAATTTCAGCCGAACCTTAGCAAAGGAAAAATTCTATCGAGCAAAAGAGCAGTGGCTCGACCTCAGCGTCGGTTTAATTACCCAAGTTTGAGGTAATTTCATGTTCTGACCAGCAAACACTGCTGTGTTAGAAAACTGAAAATTTTGGAACGCATTGCTCTTGCAATGCAACAAAGTCTATAGAAAATACAGAATGTATAAGAAAAACCGGAATTTGGGCGATTCTTTCATGTTTTTTCAACCCGAAATTTTTTTCAAAAATGACTTTATTAGCGCTAATTTTATGCGGGAAATCGATTGTGCGCATTCCCGAAGCTTGAAAAACGCCTGAATCAGGGAAATAGATGTGTGTATTGAAGCGAAAATCGAAAAATTTTGAAATTTCTCCCTCAAAATCATATTTCTGGGGGTAATTTCATGCGGGAAATCGATTGCGCGCATTCCCGAAGCTTGAAATTGCTTCCCTGATTCAGGAAATTAGTGCATGTATTGAAGCGAAAATCGAACATGTACTAATTTCTCTGAATCAGGATCAGGGAAGCGTTTTCAAGCTTCGAGAATGCGCGCAATCGATTCCCCGCATAAAATTAGCCCTACTAGGGTCATTTTTGAAAAAAACTTTTCGGGTCGAAAAAACATGAAAAAATCGCCCAAATTCCGATTTTTTATACACCCTGTAGTTTTTAATAAGTTGTATAAAAAGTGAGTTGAAAAATTTCTCAAATTTGAAAAATTCGTTAAAAATTGAAAAATCATTAAAAAATGAGTAGAAAAAGAAGAAGACAGACTACAAGCTATGAAAAAGAATTCAAGCTAGAACTTATCAAAGGCTAAATGATATGAAAACAAAAAAGGTAGTCGATTTATCATGGTTCAATATAAAAGTTGTAGCGTTACTCAGCTTTCAATGAGTGAATTTTTGGACGCTCATCTACTTAAGATGAGCTAGAAATTGTAATAGCTATAGTCCATTTCAACCGGAAGCCGAAAAAAGTTGAGGCATCATAGTGCAGTGGATAACGAAGCCACCCGTCCGATCTGGCAAGTTAAGCAACGCTGAGAAAGTTAGGTTCGATCCCCGGTGGGTAAAACTTTTGATTTTCTAAAAAAACTGTTAGATTTTCAATGGAGCAAAAAATTTTTGCTCAATTTTTTCAAAAATCAAAAGTTTTACTCATAGGGGATCGAACCGGCGGGGCCCAACATTGCTTAACTTGCCAGATCTAACAGGCGGTTTCCTTATCCACTGCACTATGGTGTCTCACAAGGGACGTTTTAGACATGTAAAATCGATTTTTTTCTAATTTTGGCAGGAAGTTGTTGGGTATACTTTACTTGTTATAAATATGTTTTTGGTTTGGATCTCTGAAGCTTCGTTGCGGAGATATTGGCACGAAAAACTTTATACAATTACAGTTTGGCTACATTTGAACACCTCATAGTAATATAGCAAGTATGGTCGAGTGGCAAGTGACTCGCCTTACAGTCGAAAGATTCTGGTTCGATTCCCTTGATCTTCAATTTTTTTGCATTTATCAAATTTTTATTATTTTTTCATTTTTCTCCGCAACGAAGCTTCAGACACCCAAACCAAAAACATATTTTTAACAAGTAAAATGTGCCCAACAACTTCCTGCCAAAATTAGAAAAAAGTCGATTTTACATGTCTAAAACGTTCCTTGTCAGTGGTAAAAAACCGGATTTTTGCCATTTAAAAATTTCACAAAAATAACTCTATAGGGGTTTTTCTATGCGAGAAATCGATTGCATGCATTTTCGAACCTTGAAAACGGTTCCGTGATTTGCTTATTATCGCTTCAATACACACATACTTCTTCCCTGAATCAGGGTCAGTGAAGTGTCTTCAAGGTTCGGCAATGTGCACAATCGATTTTTTTCGCGTAGAAAAACCCCTCGTATAACTCATCTGTAATAGATGAGCTCCCAAAAACTAGGCAAAATCTTTTGGACGCAATAGATGCATATGCATTTCTAGAAATTTTATGAAAGGAATATTTTCTGTTTAATAAGTTCGAGCGACATGAATAGAGTGATACAAATTATGTAGTTTATATTTTGATCATATATTTGGTTGTTTCATAAGTAATGTTGGCCCCAAAAAATACATCGAAAATCGTCATTTTTCGCTCGTTTTCGAGCGAAATTTTTGTTCAGTAGTGGGTAAATTAATTTTTCAATTTTTGATGAATTTTCCAATTTTTGACTAATTTCTTAATTTTTAACGAATTTTTCAATTTTTGAAATATATGCTAACTACGACCCAATCAGTCTTTTTGAGAATAAGTCATGTTTTCGTGTCAATATACAGACTTTTCCAAAAAATTGGTGTTTTTCAATGTTGCAACTTAATTTTAAATGCTCATATTTGGCTAAATAAGTCAATTTTTGACGAAATTTTCGACCCTAATACGATTTTTCTAGTTGGGGAATCGATTGAAGCATTTTCTAATCATGAAAAAATTTCTCTAACCCTGATTCAGGGAATAAGAATTTTTGAGCCATTTTAGGAGTATACACCTCGTAGGGTACCTTCCAGTCGTCAAAATAAAAAAATTCCTTCAGATTCTTGTTCGACACATTGAACC
The DNA here is from genome assembly GCA_900406225.1 of Acrobeloides nanus. NCBI lineage: Eukaryota > Metazoa > Nematoda > Chromadorea > Rhabditida > Cephalobidae > Acrobeloides > Acrobeloides nanus. The sequence continues at coordinate 6,900 of OZJO01017152.1, read as the reverse complement.
CCCCCCCCCCCCCCGAATACAAAATTTCAGCCAATTTGGAGAACTTTTTGAAAATTCGAATTTTTAAAAAGTTTTTTGGTTGAAATTTTGTAATCGGGGGGTTTTTCAATCTGTCGAACAAGAATCTGAATGAATTTTTTGATTTTGATAACTGAAAAATACCCCCTACGATGTGTACACTCCTAAAATGGCTAAAAAATTTGTATTCCCTGAATCAGGGTTAGAGAAATATTCTCATGCCTTGAAAATGCGCGCAATCGATTCCCCGCATGAAAGAACAATAGTAGGGTTGAAATTTTCGATAAAAAATCGACTTGCTATAGCCAAATATCAACATTTTGATTGCATTTTATACAAATTTTGACACTCTTAAAGAGAGGGACCCAGAATAACGCGATAATTTTTTTCAAAAATTTTTTTCTTGAAAATGACCCCTATAGAGGTGGTTTTATATGGGGAATTGGTTGCGCGCATTCCCAAACCCTGAAAATGCTACCTTGATCCTGATTCAGGGAAGGGATTATGTATAACAAAGCGAAAATGAATTAAAATTAAAATTTTCGCAGGGAAACCAATATTCCAGGGGGTTTTCTAGGCAGGGAATCGATTGCGCGCATTGCCGAGGCATGAAAATGCTTGCCTGTCCCTGATTCAGGGAATACACAATTTTTAGCCTTTTTCGGGGATATACCCCCTTGTAGGGGTACTTTCTCGAGGACAAAATCAAAAAATTTCTTCAGATTCGTGTTCCCCATGTCGAAAACCCCCCTGACACTAATTTTAAGCCAATTTGGAGAACTTTTTAAAATTCGAATTTTTAGCCCATTTGGTCCCCCCAACGGTTTTCTGGCGAAAATTCGAATTTTAGTTCATTTTCGCATCAACATACCCACGACTTTCCCTGAATCAGGGAAGCATTTGCAAGCTTCGAGAATGCGCGCAACCTATTCCCGCATAAAATTACCTCTATATAGGTTATTTTTAGGGTTTTTGAAAAAAATTTCGGGTCGAAAAAACATGAAAAAATCGCCCAAATTCTAGTTTTTTATGCAATCTGTAAATATGGTATTTTAAATTGATAAACTCACCGAAAAAGTGATGAGCTCCCAAAAATTATACTGAACACGATGGTAATACTTGGGTACAAATGGTTATTCTTTATATGTAAAGAAAAATTTCTTTTTGTTATGTTTGAGTAGGGGACTAGAGAATCAAAGAAAAAAGTGCTGTTATTTCAAACTACAGACTACAAAGTCAACTTGGTTTTTGAAAAGCTACCGAATTGAGGATTTTATAATGTCTTGAAAATCGTTTCAATAAACTTGGCTAAATCTTGAAATTCAGGCAAATCTGTTTATCGAAACGATTTAAAGGACTAGTCCGGTAGAAAAAAGTTGCCATGTTTTGTATATATTTAGAAAGTTTATAAAAAAAATGGAGCATTTTTTGTTTTTACGGCATGTTCTGAATCGTTGTAGTTTTTGAGGAAATTGCGTACTGTGAAGTTGGCGAATTGTGAAATTTTGTGTATTACAACGAAAACTTGCACCTGGGTCGTGACGATGATTTTCCCTGAATCAATAAATTATATATATATTGAGGAGAAAATTCACAATGCCTGCTAAAAAAACGAGAATTTTGGCAAAAAACTTGAGTATTGAAACGAAAACCTGAATCAGGTTTTCGTTTCAATAACCCAAAAAATTTTTGAATTATTTTCTTCTCAATAGACAGAATTTATTAGTTCAGGGAAAAAACTATCGTCACGACCCAGGGTTGCACACGGGAATAGTCCCGATTCCCATTCCCGGGAATTTGTGCAACCCTGTCACAACACAAGTGCAAAGCTTTCGTTGTAATACACAAAATTTCAAAAATCACCAGTTGAAATTTAAGAGTGTAGATTAAGAAGCCCTCATAGCCGAGTGACAAAGACTGTCGGCTCGTAGAAATTGCTCTCAAGTTCGATTCCCAGCAGGATTCAAAAGATTTTGGCCGAAGCACTCGGTCCCCCAGTTTCCTTTTAGTGAATTTCGACCATTTTTAATCAACTTTGAATTAAATTTTCTCGAAAACGAAGAAGAATATGTTTTTAATAAATTTGGGGCACTACCGTTTTTCGATGTGCTCTATCGATTGGCGGCTGAATTGTGCAAATATTCCTTAAGGAATTCAAATTCAGAGTTTCGTTTCGATACTTAGACTCGTTCAAAATTTTTGAAAATATTTGCTTTTTATTCTTTCGTTTTTTGAGTAGGAAAATTTTATTTGATTAAAAAAATCGTCTACATGAATATTTTAAAACGACGAAAAATATAGCCCTAAAATTTAGGGAGCATTGTCATAAGCAGTCATCGGAGGACAACTGCACACCAAATTCCTATCACCATATTGATCATCGATTCTTCCAACTGATGGCCATGATTTATGATGGCTCCAGGGTTTGGGAAAACCGGCCATTTCACGAGTATATGGTCGATCCCATTTGGATGACATCAGGACTTCTTTTGTATGAGGAGCCATTTTTAGAGGGTTAATTGTTTTGTCTAGTTTGCCTTCTTCGATTAATCGGATTTCTTCACGAATGGCTAGGAGGGAATCTACGAAGCGGTCCATCTCTCCCTTATCTTCGCTTTCTGTTGGCTCAATCATTAGGCAGTCGGCGACAGGGAACGAGACTGTGGGTGCATGGTAGCTAAATTTCATGATCAACTTGGTAAGATTCCAAGAAGTTGAGCGCGCATGGCCAGGGGTGCTAAGTCTTCAAAATAAAAATAAGTTTGGAAAACGGCACTAGGTCATCCCTGACTTTTACGGTCTTTCCTTACGCGGACAATCCTTACCAGTCACCCCTTACCAGTCTGTATTCAGTTTCTCCATTACAGAAATTTTTTCATGAAAAGTGATGTTCTACAAAGTTGTTATTGGGATTACGACAAACAACTTTGTAGAACATCAATTTTTGTGAAAAAAAATGTAAAATGACCGGGTAAGAGTTGACCGGTAAGGGATGACCGGTATACTATGTTGTAACAAAAAGTTTACATCTTTGCGCGAAAACGGAACTATACCCATAATCCATAAGTCGTTTAGCAATATCCATGACATCCACTCCAGCGCTTTTCTTGAATGTTTTGCAGTCAATAATAAATTCATGTGCATTCCAGCCTTGCTCATCCTTGTAGACAATACGATATCCACCTTGTTCCAATCGTTTTGCCATGTAGTTAGCATTCAAGATGGCGACCTGAGAGGCTTCTTTGAGGCCATTGGCGCCCATTAGGCGGATATACGCCCAGGTGATTGTCAGAATACTGAAAATGAGTAGATTTTGGGGGATTTTTTGGGGTAAGGCATACTTGCTCGAGCCCCAAGGAGCTCCACTCACAGCACCACTTTCTTTGTTATCCAATGGGACGAGTGGGTGTCCCGGAAGGAAGGGTGCTAGATGACTTTTTCTAAAATTCATGGTTTTTATATATGTAGCAGACGGGGAGAAGCCGAAAACTAACCTAGACCTAAGTTTATACCTACGATAGGTATAAGCTTAAGCCTAGGCTTAAACCTAGGCCTAAACCTAAGCCTAAGCCTATACCTAAGCCTATACGTAAGCCTATACCTAAGCCTAAGCCAAAGCCTAAATCTAGGCCTAAGCCTAAACTTAAGATAGGCATAAGCCTATACCTATGATAGACATAAGACTAAACCTAAGCCTAAACTTACGATAAGCATAAGCCTAAACCTAAGCCTATACCTAGGCCTATACCTAGGCCTATACCTAAGCCTAGGCCTAAGCCTATACCTAAGCCTAAGTCTATACCTAAGCCTAAACCTAAGCCAAAGCCTAAATCTAGGCCTAAGTCTAAACTTACGATAGGCATAAGCCTATACCTATGATAGACATAAGCCTAAACCTAAGCCTAAGCCTAGGCTTAAGCCTAAACCTAAACCTAGGCTTAAACCTAAGCTGAAGCCTAACAATTTATAAGGGTAGTTTATATATAATTATACAAATCCTACACTCCAATCGGCCCCATACCAGGCCCACCACCACCATGAGGAATACAAAAAGTTTTGTGCAAATTCAAATGTGACACATCACTACCATAGTCACCGGGACGACACAAGCCAACCTAAAAACATCCTCTCAAAAGTTGCATTTTTCCTTATATTACCTGAGCATTAAAATTGGCTCCATCCAAATAGACTTGTCCACCATTTTCATGAATCTTATTACAAACATCCACTATAGAACTTTCAAAAACCCCATGAGTGGAGGGATAAGTAGTCATGATACAGGCTAGCTCGTCTTTGTACTTTTCAGCCTTAGCACTGAGATCTTTGTAATTGATATTCCCGTGCTTATCGGACTCAACTGGGCAGACTTTGAAGTTGGCTAGTTGGGCACTAGCTGGGTTGGTGCCATGAGCTGAGGTTGGGATGAGACAGAGCTAAAAAGTTTTAATAGTCTTTTGAGAATGTAAAAAATTGGCGCTCAATAGTCAAGTGGCTAGGATTATTGTCTTTCTTGCTATAAGATCATCCCGGGTACCCCCTTGCCTACGCCACGGAGGAGGAGGAGGCTAGCCACTTTTTGTAACTTGTCCATTCCTGTTATCAACCTACTCTTCTGTGCCCTTGTCCTATCGATTCCAAATATCCCTTAATCGCTAAAAGTCCAGCATATTCTCCATTAGCACCACTATTCGGCTGCAGTGAGAAATTATCATAACCCGTCATTTCACACAACCACTTTTCCAGGTCATTAAAAACTTGTTGAAAACCCCGAGTTTGATCCAGCGGAGCAAATGGATGGACATTCGCAAATTTCGGCCATGTCAACGGGGTCAACTCGGCAGCAGCATTCAGCTTCATGGTGCATGAGCCAAGTGGGATCATGGAATGGACTATAAATTATTAGTGGGGATCATCGAATGGACTACAATCTTACCCAAAGAAAGGTCTTTGTTTTCCAAGCGTTTCATATAACGCAAAAGTTGGCTTTCACTGTGGTAACTGTTGAAAACCGAGTGTTTTAGAAATTCGGAGCTTCTGATATGTTCAGAGTTGCCTATTAATGGCGCAGCAGTTTCCGTGATTCCACCTTCTACTTCAGACTAAATATGGTATGTAAAGTTTAAAAATTTTAATAAAAACGCTCACCAATTCAACTTCAACTTCAAAAAGATACAATAAATCCTTGACATCTTGTGCCAAAACTGTCTCATCCAACGAAATTCCAACCCACCCATCATTGAAATGCCTCACATTAATCTGCTTCTCTTCACACCTCACCCTAAAATCCGTCCTATTCTTCGGCTTAACTTTGAGAGTATCGAAGAAATTTTTATGCGCCACTTCAACGCCGGCATTTTTGAGCTCTAAAATTTGAATTTCTGGGGGTATACCAATTTTTTAGCCTTACGTTTACTCATATAAGCAGCAGATCTATTGACGGTTTTGGCAATGTTTTTGAGTCTATGTGGTCCATGATAGACAGCATACATAGCAGCTATGTTGGCTGGTAGAGCTTGAGCAGTGCAAATGTTGGAAGTGGCTTTGTCACGGCGGATATGTTGTTCACGGGTTTGGAGGGAAAGGCGATAAGCAGGGCTGCCTTGGGCGTCTCTGAAATGGGGCTTAGGTTAGATGTATATCCTAATTATGGGAGAAAGCTAAGGATTCTTCCCCCCAAACCTGAAAAATGACTCGGCATTTCCAACTCGGGAAGTTTTAACGGAGAACAGTATGGTGAAACAATAAAGAGTCAACTTGATGTGGTGACCTGTAATTTGAGAGGGTGGTCCGAGGTAATTTCATAGGTGCTGTGCGTTGTGTAAGTCGGATCCTTCCCCCTAAATCTGGACAAATGGAAAATAAGGGGGGCAAAATTTTTTGATTTTAGCAGCTTAAGTTTTTGCACAAAATTTTTGAAAAATGTCGGTCTACTACGGAAACACTATGCGAACTTCCGAAGACTCTACCAGAATTGCAAGATTTTATGAAACATCCTCCTCCTAAATGTGATCCGAATTTTATTCGAAGGTTGAAGCATTTGTTGAAAAAAATCCACATGTGGGGTTTTATACGCGAAATCATTGCACGTGTTGTTAACCTTGAAAACGAATCCCTGTCTAGCCTATTTTCGCTTCAATACACACAAACCTTCCCTGAATCAGGAAAACGTTTTCAAGGTTCAGCAATGCGTCAATCGATTTCTTCACAGAAAAACACAGGGTTAAACTCTGCCACGGCGATGTTTATTAAAGCTAGGCGCGCATGTCCGAATAGCTAGGACGCTGGCTATTATGTTATTGGTCTAAGTTTGATCCCCCACCCGCGACAATAACATGAATGGTCAGAGTTCTAAGTTAGAATTTAGGGTTGATGGGATCCCGAAATCGGGATTTTCGGGATTCGACAAATATCGTTTTATGGTGAAATCTGAGAAGAATGTTGTCTATGGATAAAATATTCACCAGATTTTCCTACATATTTTGCAAAAGACCGTATCGAAAAATCATGAATCTATAAAAAGTTAAGGCTCGAGATCGACAAAAAAATTTGAATCCCGATTTCGGGATCCCGATCCGGGATTCCGATTCAGAATCCCGAATTGAGATCGATCGATCCCGGGCCATAACTTTTATAGATTCATGATTTTTCGATACGGTCTTTTGCAAAATATGTAGGAAAATCTGGTGAATATTTTATCCATAGACAACATTCTTCTCAGATTTCACCATAAAACGATATTTGTCGAATCCCGAAAAATCGGGATCCCGATTTTTCGGGATCCCGATTTCGGGATCCCATCAACCCTAGTTCTAACCATTAGGCCATGCATGTCCAGTTTTTTGAAATCTATCCATGGAACAGAGTTTAATAAACTTTTTTGTA